>AYEL01089215.1:0-43478 GCA_000484575.1 Olivierus martensii | reverse complement strand
GAATAATTTATAGTTAACTCTGCACTATTACTACTACAAGTTGAAACTGGATATATCTCAGGCCTTATTGAAAGAATATTGTCCATAAGATCATAATATTCCCAGTCAACTTTGTTATTACCAGATTTATTATTTAAATCTTTAATTTTTTATAATGTTTTTTCAGTGTATTCCGTTTTGTGTCACATTGTTCCCAGGTAACAGCATTTCCATGTGTACTAAGCTCATGACTAATGTATTTCCAGACCTATAAAATATAGTAATTAATGAAAAGCCACAATTAAGGTTTTTGTAATTAATAACCTGTTAATAAAGCAGGAATTTCAAAAGCAAAAAAAGCAGTTTTATACATTTTATAAAATATATAAAAAACTGTTTTTAACAAAAGTTTATTGATATTCAAGTAAGCTAAATATTGTATTGCATTGCAAATATGGAAAACTTCTAGGTTTACCTGTTTTTTGTGCTTATGTTTGATTCGAATTCTTCTAAATGTTTCTCATATAAAGAAATTAAAAGTAAAGTACATTCGCGTTTCCAAATAAATGGTTTATTATCTGCTTCTAACAGCTTATTTACAATTCTATCAGTTGAGGTAGTATTTGTTGACGTTGCTAACTGATTTCCATCTAGAGAGAAAATTTTTAGTTTTAATAATAATAGAACTAAGAATATGCATTATTTCTTGTTTTAATGAAAATAAGAGTATGCTAAATATAATATTTAAAAAGATTATGGGTTACACTTAGGCGTACTTGAATCATGCATTTTTTACTAGTGATCAGCAATTTCTAATGAACTTTAAATGACTGATTATATAGAAAATAACCAAAATCTAAATGAATTAGTTAATTAATTTAACTAGTCTAAAAATGAATTTTCATTAACTATTATTACAATAAATAAAACTTATTTGAAAAAATTCATTATTCATTCCTTTTAATCATAATATAAATAGTCTAAAAATGACTCGTATATATACGTATCATTCATTTACCTGTAAATAAACCCTTACAACTATCCGCATGAAGAATTATTATTTCTTTCGGTCCCTCTAATCCACAACATTCACATTTATACATCATTTCCATGGCGGAATCCATCTTGATTGCGTCATGCACTCAGTCGCTCGATCCCTGAGGTCCGAGCGAAAAGAGCATGATCAGATTGCTTTGCTCTGAAATTAAAAAACAGTGTGAGGAGAATCGAGTAGTAGTAAGTAAACGCAAAGGTTGGTCATCTACTGTATATGATCTGAGCAATCTGATGTAAGTAAATAAACATACCCAGAAAAGCTATTATACAATTATTAAAATTTGTTGATGTATATTATATAGATAAGTCTTAATATTTGGTCTCATTTATTATTATAAGGGGTTTTATCATGAAAGAAGATTGTTATTACAATTTTAAGATCAAACTTCTGGGAAACTTTGCGGGATATATTTTTTTCAGATCGTTTTGTTGCGAAATAACCTTAATAAAATCATTTTATTCTTCCTGAAAACTCTCTAATTGTTGCGATTAAATGGCAATTTACTGTAATTTCGTGATTAGTTTAGTGAACTATATAGTCTTGCGTAGTGACACAAACGAACGTCAACTCTCCCATACACTCAATACTTACTCATGATGTTGTCGTCGAATATAGAAATATGATAAGAAAATTATTTGAAATATATTTCAAAGTTTGACAAAACACTGTATAACACTAATAATTTTAATCAATCTCTCATATTTTTTTATAACGTATATTACAGAAATAGATAATAAAAAGCGAATTAAAACATTTAATAATCTTAAGTTAATTTCTTTAATATTGTATCTCTAAAGATATTTTTGAAATGATAAAATTTTAAAAAATACAGTATATACAGTATATTTTAAAAGTAATAATATTACACAGAAATTACTTTAAAATTTCATATGTACTAAGAATCATTTATGTTTATTCTCTTCGGTATACTACTATATTGTATACTTAAACAGAATAATAATTTTTATTGCTTAAAGCAATTTCTATATTGTATTCTCTTTGTCAACAAATAAATAATAATCATTTTTCAACTAAATATTAATTTTAGACTAATTTATTATTTATCATTAATGCTTTCTCTTCTCTGGAAAATTATACGAAAAAAGAGCAATTTTGTACAAAACCTTCATATTTATATGTGTGTCAATGAGTTATATCGGATTTATGAAAATTTAATATTTTTAATACAGTACAATAAAGTATCAAATTCTCATTAACTGTATATTTACTAGATGGAATATATAACAAAAATTCTCGATTCATAATGAAAATTCACGTAAGATTGCTATATCTAACCTACCGAAATTCATATAGTAAAGCTACAAACTGAAACTTACAAGTTAGTAATTTCATTAAACCAATTAAAAAAAATACGATAGACAAATATATGTCTTTTATTTCATTATAGAGCAACAAACATGAAAAATTAGATGATTAAATAAATAAAAAATAAAATGAGCGATAACATACCATGGAATCGTAAAATCGATTAATCTTAAAGAAGAAAATTCCCTAATTAACAGCACAGAAATAGTCACAACGGCTTCCTTCTAAGACCAGTAAAGTCACGTGATTTTTTCGCGCGGAGGCCTGTCTTTCTCGTTGGTCACGATCTCCATCTATCTCCTACCTCCATGGGTATAAATCTACAGATCCGTGTATAAACCATAAACTTACTCGCATTTTAAATACTGTATAAGCATACAGTACAATATTTGTAGAATTTATTTATTATGCATTGGACTTGAAATATTAATTATAATGAAGTATATTTTAGTTTGCTTTTTAATAGACATAATTTTCTAATAACTGTATGTTTAATCGAAAAAAATGGGATTTATCATGTTTTAATTTTTTGATATTTGTACTTCAGAGGTCGCTTTGCAAATTGCTGTATTTACAATTCGTATCTGTTTGGGGATGTAAATTGTTTTGACCGCTAAATTTGAATTTTAAATTTTGTTTATTTATTTATATTTAAATTTGTCTTCGTATTAAAAAAATAAATATTAGATTATGGAAGAGTATCGAGAATGCCGAAAACGTCGGTTTAGGCAGGTTTGTATATGAATAAGTTTCATTTCTATATATTTAAATTTTATAAGATTCTTTAATTCTAAATTTTAACTAAAATTCTTTGTGAAATAAAGAAAGAAAACCGAATTTGAGATATAGTAAACAAAAACCGTTCGAAAATAATGAAATAAAATTTAGATCTTTTTATTAAAATCTTAAGGTAAAATACATCGTGTACTTGATATTGAATAACTAATCCGATTTTGAGGGCTTTAATTCTATAATAAGATTTATCAGAAGAAATTATTTTAGGAACCATCACCTCAAATTGGAAGAATGCAATAGAGCAGAGGTGGCGAACCTTTTTCTGATGGCGTGCCAAAAATTTTAAAAGTTGTAATTATTAATGTACTAACGTGCCAGATAGTTTGTTATAGGAATATATATATATTGAATGGACCTCAAAATTAATGTTTTCAGCAGACCTATGCCTAAATTTGAATGAATTAAATGTTAAATTACAATGTATCAATAAGACATCATTGGCATGTTTGATCTAATTCAGGCATTTGAAACAAAATTTCAAGTATTTTATCGAGACATCGCTTCCAAAAGCTCAAATATTTTCCAAATTTGAAGAAATTATTCACAGGTTTGAACTTTCATGAAAAACTGAATGGAGTTAAAATGACTACAGAATTTTCAGAAGTTATTAACTGTATAATCAATGAGTTTCCATCAAGATTCACTCAGTTTAGACAATTTGCAGAAACTACAAAATTTATCGTGTATCCTGATAAATTCAGGCTATCTGCACCTATTGTAACAACATTTGACTGGTTAAAGTTGGATGAACTTGAAATGCAATTAACAGATTTTCATTCGAGTTACATGAGGAAGCAAAAATGATTAAGTTAACTAACACCACAATGGCATATGCACAATTGCGAGTAGAATAAAAGTGACAGAATGATATGGTCACAACGAGAATTTTCTGCGCTGCGAAAATTTGGAAAATATAAAATTTATCTTAACGTTCTATTATGTATGCATATATATATATGTGCCAAGTGTCAGCAAAATTGTTCTGGGTGCCATTCCTGGCATGTGTGCTGTAGGTTTGCCACCACGGCAATAGAGGGATATCAAATTTCAAATAGTGGATATTTATTCGTATCATATGTAAAGTCCAGAAAATGCTCCCAGGAGATTTGTATAGAAATTTATGTGATTAAAGTTTAAGGTAAATTTATTATTAGATATGAAATCTTGGAGTATAATAATTGATTTGAATACTTTGAAAAAATTTACAAGAAGAATTATTTACATCTCAAGCAAAATTAATGAAATTTCTTTAGATTGTTAAAAAATTGATTGATTTATTCTTGGAGTATAATAATTGATTTGAATACTTTGAAAAAATTTACAAGAAGAATTATTTATATCTCAAGCAAAATTAATGAAATTTCTTAGATTGTTAAAAAATTGATTGATTTCTTTTTGTTATTTTTATCTTTTATTTGAAAAAAACTTTTTGAATAGGAAAAATAATTAAGAATAATTATCGTAAATTAATAAGAATAAAAATTAGTAAATATTATTTATAAAAAGTAATAAATGATATATAAATAGTATAACTGAAAATATATTTAGATTTATAGTTTCTTTTGCATTTTTGACTATATTATTTATATGCCATTTATTAGAAGATAGATATTGAAGACTGAAGATATAATAGGTGCTGAGGATTGCTCTCTTTGAAAATGAGCAGTAAATGATTTCTTTAGCTGAGTAATTGGAGATGATATAAACAGTCTAATTTTGCTATGAAAAATGATAAATGATATTTTAATATTGGTCCATTAAAAAATAAAATTTTAACCATTGATTTTTATTATAATTGGAACAGTTTTCTTTAAATAATAACAGATCAGTGATTAAATATTGTTATGAATAATTAATCATGGATCTAACAATATTCTTATTTATAAACTTTATAAAATTATATATAATACAACATTTCTTAAAATTAAAAGAATTCAGCTAAAGAATTTTGTTTATTTAATAAAAATAGTATTCCAAATTTCTTAAGTTTTTCGATTAAATTAAACTTTTTAATTTTCAAACTATCAATAATACTATTTGAGATTGATACATCAGGGAGGTACATTATAAAACTGTTATTATAAATCCTATCATATATTCTAATACAGTATAAGTAAATAGTTATTGCATTACAAAACCAATAATAAAATACAAATCATAGGTTTAAAAAAAAAAAGATTGTTTAAGATTGTTTGATTCTTATTATGAATGGATAATTATTAACTGATTATTTATTAGTCAAATGACTCCTAATGAATATTTTTTTTTTAAATTAAACAAAATTTAATGATGTAATTTTATAAATTAGAACTATGGTGCCATGATCAAATTATAACCATTAAATTTTGTTTAATTCCAAAAAAGTTCACTGGGAGTAATTTAGTTAGTAAATAACATTTGGTTATATTCCCCTAATTCACTGTTTTCCAAACTGTGGGGCTCAAGTCCATGGCAAGGGGGCACATGTAAGAATTAACAAAACTTCACTTTTAAGACAAGCAAAAAATGAAATCAAATTGGTGTCGACAAAATGAATCGGCAAAAGGATTATAAATATAGTAACATATATTCACATATCCAGAAACTTTCTGTTGTAGCTATCTTAAAGACAAAACATTGATCTTGTTTAGTGACTGAAAAATAATTACGAGTAGCGATATCTTCAATGACACCCTGATTTGAGAGAATTTGTGCTGAAAAACAAGCCCACACATCGCATTAAATATTATGTAGTATTAAACATACATTCTATTTTTCTTTTTTTTGTAAGATTTGTTTAATTGTATTAAAAATTATTTCATCATAATAAATATAAATTTTTTACATATAGGAACTTTATTTATACAAAATATGGTATGTTGTTTTGTAATATTAAACTGCAAGTAGAAATATTTATAAAATTAGACTGTTATGAAAATGAGGGACGTACCAATTTTTTATGAAAAAAGAGGGGTGCAGACACAGAAAGTTTGGAAACCACTGCCCTAATTGATTTATGTTGTTATATATTAACTGATTATATGTAAATTAGAAATATCTAACTCATTCCCTATAATCTGCACTTGCTATTAATTGATATATGAAAATAGTAAAAATATAATATTACTAATTCATTAAACTTATTTAAAATTTTTACATTTGACAAGTTAAATTTATTTTTCATGTATAATTTTATATGGAGTAAAGTAAAAATTTACTCTACTTCTAAGTGACAGGTGCATCACATTGTAGATTCCAGATTAAAACAAATGATATTCATGCCATTTGTCAGGCATTCTTTGAGTGAATTGTATAAGGCACAAAGTATTTATAACATTTATCAATACTGATAAATGAAAATATGAATATATCTTGTTTCATCATAATACACTTCTGCAGTTACCAGAAATATATTTAGTCTACCATTTTGCTGCTGCTAAATGATGATGGAATCTATGATGTGACACACCTGATTGCTTAGAGGTAAAGTAAATTTTTTCTGGAACAATATGTTAAAATTTTTACATTAAACAAACAAAGAAAAGAATGATATGTATATTAATTATCTAAATGAAAATATTTAATTAATGAATATTTATAGTAGTTTATAAAAAATATTTCACATAAAAAAATTTAAAATGAATGAAAAAATAACATTATTTCTATAATTTTTACATAATTATTAAAAACATATACAGTACATAAAAATAAATGTTTTAATGATATCCATTGTATAATCAAATTATTAACTTTAATATTATGATAAATTTTTTCAAAAATAAAAATGAAAATAAACTTCAATCGTTTATTCAATAATAAAAATTTGCTAAAGATTGTATATACTCACTATTATCGCAGTATGCAGTAACCTTGATAAATGTGATGGTTTTGTTGAATCACATAGGGATTCTGTTTAGCCCAAATATGGCAGTTGATGGTTTTAATATTTCTGTTAAGATAAAAAATTAGTTTCACATAGGGATTCTGTTTAGCCCAAATATGGCAGTTGATGGTTTTAATATTTCTGTTAAGATGAAAATTAGTTTCATCTATGACCATGCATTATCTATCATTTTTCAGGTCAAGAATGTTAACATAAATATCAGGATGATGTTTATGCCTGAAGGAAGCAATTGTTGAGTATAAGAAAAATTATGGAAAGAATTGCAAAAATTTCTGCAACATCTTTTATATCTTTATAAAAGATATAAAGAATATGTATATAACATATTCAACTGCTTTAATACCACATGCACATTGCATAAACAAATTAGATTTATTAACAATTTCCTTACCATATAGTAACTAAATCATCCTGTAGGGACTAATGAGTTTGCATTCTTTTCTGATTTCATTTCACAAATCCTGTTTCTTCATTTTAAGTAACTGTGCTTCCAAGAAAAATCAAAGAATCTCATTGTAAGTTCTTATGGCATCTTTATTCTCAAATCACAGCAATACAATTTATTTTGATAAAATAGCTTCACAAATAAAGCATGTTCAGACAAGAAAAGAAATATTATCACTACTGTTTGCATATTATATCATTATATCCATGCTGAATGAGATAGTATCTAAGTGAAATCTTTCTTACTGACTACCATGCTGGTATCATCATGATGGTGATTTATGGAACAAATTTGCTTTTGTAAAAATAACTGCATATGCTCTGAAAAGTATTCCTACCAATTTGATTAAGCTCTAGATTGTTGTTTGTATAGGCATTATCCTCTATATGCATTTATGTAAGAATATATACATAGATAGCAAGTTTCTTGGGCATTAATGAATAGATACTGATTGATATATTAGAGAAATATATAGATATATACATAGATAGCAAGTTTCTTGGGCATTAATGAATAGATACTGATTGATATATTAGGATATAGGGAAATATAGGTATTTGACTTAGCACCAGCTTGATGATTTTAATATTTCTGTTAAAATGTAAATTAGTTTCATCATCTACTATTTTAGTTTCTACTCACTATCTATTATTTGAAAATAAAAAATCTGTTTATTAATACCGTATTACTTCGAATTTAAGTCACAGTAGGTTTTAAAATTGGAAAAAATAAAAATGATTTTATAATAGGTATTGAAAATAACATTTTTATTTACTTAAATAAGTACTAATATACATAATAAGCTACCTAATTAATTGAGAATCTTCTTCAGATATACTATCATTTTCGTTTTTTTTTTTTTAAATAGTGCCAGGTATCTTTCAAACATATTCTAATCAATCTTTCATCATTTCTGTTGTTGTTCATGCATTCTTCTGTGCTCAAATTGTAACACTCTTAAGAAAATTTTCATTGGGTACAGCTTTTTCTTTAAAATAATAAAAGGTGGCAGTTTGTTTCCATCAGTGGTTATAAATATCATTATAGTAATTTGTGATTTTTCTTATAATTAAAATATGGCTAGATACGACACGATTCTACAAGCTACTATCAACAGCAACTAGATTAAATCAGAAAAGTACGAACAGGGACCACCGAATAAACTGTTATCAACGACCGTAATACTATGCATATGTATAGAGCGTAAAGCAAAAGCCTGAACGTTGGGGAGTGAGAGATCAGGAGAAATAAGATGTTAAAATATTCACTTTGAATTTAAGCCACATGCAAATTTTATGTCTTAAAAAACTGAATAAAAAGTGCAGCTTAAATTTGAAGTAATATAGTATTACTTATGTTAAATTTACTTACATAAATTGTTATAATAAAATTATTACAATATATACCAGTAATTGTTTAAGTTATGTAAATAAATTTAACATAATATTTAATGTAATATATCATTGTAATACTTAATATTATAATTATTATATTATAATACAAGAATCCCTTGATTAATGTAGTTAATAAATCCTTGCAATATACTGTATATATCAAAACCACACTAATCAAACTAAAAAAACCAATGGGAATAATTATAATGAATTCTGGAAAATATCCAAATTATAAACATATACTTTTTTCCTCTTTCAAAAATATATCTATATTGCATTAATCATTGAGGAATATGTATAGGCATTTAAAAAATAATAGTAAGAATTAAAATTTATTTTTCACACAAAGTTGTTATTTTTTACAAAATTGCATATATTTTGTAAAAAATAATTGCACGTCTGTTGACATCGAATACTGGAGAGGAACTGAAGGCAAAGATGGCTGTATAATAATGTAATGGCTGTTATTAGGTAGTTGCCATTCATGCTAAATTTATTAATAAATAAAATTATGAATGCATTTAAAATATAAATAAAAGCAAACAATAAGCCAAATACATAAGATAAATTATTTATTCAAAAACGATTTCGGCTATCCACGTAGCCTGCCTCAGTTGTAATAAAACAATTAAAATATAATTTAAAATATAAGAATTAGATGAAGAAAGCCATAATATTAACAGAATTGAAAATAAATAAATTTATTGCAGTGCTCTAATCATGTAGACTACAATCCCCGAGATTCAGTTGCCAACACTTCAGAGGGTTTACAAAAAAAAAATAGCACTTGTTGAAGCATGCTAATCAAATTTGATACCGCATATATCAAAGGATAATTTCAATTTTTTTTTGTGCACTAATCAAACCCGTACTAATCAAGGGATTCCTGTATAATATGATTGAGAAATTAGTGTCATTTTCTGAGATCTCCAAATTGACTGAACCAAATTAAATGGGGTTTCTTTTAAATGAAAGAACCTGCTTTAGGAAATCTATATTTAAAATTATCTTTGCCTGATCCATGGATTTATAATCAGCATATACAATTAGTATCCCAAAAATATATATATATAAAAACATTCAACATCATGTCACAAAAGCTTTAATGGGCTGATTTGGATGTAGTTTCGTTAATATGAAAGTATATTAAAACCTCTAAATTTCTATTTTTATTTATATTATTAGATATAATATTTCATATTGAAAATTAATATGATTTCTTCTTAAGATCTTGTTTAGATCCTCATTATTTAGCTCCTATTGGATATAAAGTATTAATAAGGCACTTTATTGAATGCTCTTTAAATGTTCTTTCTAATAATAAAAATTTTATGTCTTAAAATAAGTGCATTTAATAAGTTTAATATTTGAATAAGTTTGAAAATTTTTACAATTTTTGGTGCTTAGAGGGGTATAACTTAGTGGTGGTGCATGCAATAAAATCATATAAACAATATTTAAATTCAATTTACAATATTCTACAATATTTTATGAATTGCATTATTTTAGCTGTAATAGTTTACAAAAAATTTATATAAATGTACTTATTTTAAGCTATTTTTATCAAGTTTAATATCAAAAAAACTACCAATAATATCAAATAAAAAAATGATATTTAGATAATCCCCATCTCTTTAATATCTGAAAATATGAAATATTAGAATGAAATACATTTTGCAGTATGTTGAAAGAAATAATTGCATTCACTATATTATTAAATGTCTTAATATAGAAATATGTGATGGTATTTTAATCACATCAAATTTGATTGGACCAATATTGACAGGTGTGTTAAAAGTAAAATGCTTGAGGATGCTATCTTTGAAATTTTAGTTTCTCTGGTAAAAAATTTGCATTTTAAAATTATCATTACAACTAAATGTGGGGGGAAAAAACATAATCATATATGCCTGCATCTTCTAACAGGTAACTTTTGATATGGTTTTTGTGAAAGCTATATATATTTATATATATACACCAGCAAGGGTCCCTGGCATTACTTGGGAAATTCAGGTATGTAATATAATTATGTCATCAAGTTGTCAGCACCCTTGTTAGTAAAAGAAATTTTAATTTAATAGATTACATCAGTGTGAATTAAGATGCCAAATTACATGGGATACTTTTGGCTGCTGCTACTTTTAGGTCCTAACACAGGCTGACCAACATCCCTGGTTGGACTGAAAGTTAGAAGAATGCTATTCAACATGTCAGAAACAAACCCCATGGATTTATAGATTTTATTTCTGCATGAAGAAGTATAATTTCTCCATATAGGCTGACCAACATCCCTGGTTGGACTGAAAGTTAGAAGAATGCTATTCAACATGTCAGACACAAACCCCATGGATTTATAGATTTTATTTCTACATGAAGAAGTATAATTTCTCCATGTATTTAATTTATTATAGCTTTTGGATGGCTGATCACAATTACATCAATTCATCCCAGTGATGATTTATTATAAACTGATATCACACTTCTATAACTTAATCTCATCCATTATTTCATCATGATTAAGTCTTATAATTCATTATGGCATTTGGAATCCATTAGCTTTTTATGTCCAATTTTACTATTGGCTTTACCAATTAGTTTAACCAGGGTATTATGCAGCAATGATGCCATCATAATGGCAATGTGACATCACCTGATGTTATGTTATCATGATATCATGCAAAAAAAGCATTTTATGACATCATCTATTGTTATGTCATTCCATTGCTGCTATGACCCCATCCAGAATTCAAACATCATTCTAAAGGATTTAAATGAAGATATTTTCGTTTCCACCCGAAGATGCCCCACCTCTGAGGCTATCATGGCCCAGGATAGCCTATATTTCCTGCAAGGCTGTGGGAAGTCTCTAGCCCATATTTGGTCCTAAAAGGTCAAACCTTATGGAAGCCTTCAGGGAACATATCATGACTGACATCATAATGTGATATTATCCCAAATTGAACGAATTTTTGAAGTACTTATATGTAGTATTCTGCATGGCAACTCAAAATTATAAATTTGTGAAATGCCACTCAATTTATAATATTTTGGAAGGTCTGAGGTCAGTCCTGATGCAAAATTTCAAGTTCCTACTGTGTCTGGAAGTGCCAAACGATATATGCAGACATTAAAAATATAGATACAGTAGAACCTGTATAAGATGACTAGAAGTGCCAAACGATATATGCAGACATTAAAAATATAGATACAGTAGAACCTGTATAAGACGACTATCTCTGGTTCCAATCAAAATTGGTCGTTTGTACAGGTGGTTGGCTTATACAGATTAAATATAATACAGCATGCTTAAATGAAATAAAACGATTACGCTTTAATAAAATCGAAACTTATGCTTTTGTTACAATTTATAACAGTTTATCATTTATTCAAACACACAACATATTTAATTAGTATGGAAAAAACTATCAATAGTGCTTTGTCGCATTCCACTTATATTTTTTATAATTTCTATGGAAAAGCAGTGTTTGATGTTTAATTGAGACAACAATATTTCATTATTTTCAATTGTTTAATTCTTCAATACGTTTCTTACAGTTTTGCTTAAGATTGCGATTTCCGTTGTTCCTCCATTAGTCAGAATTTCTTTTTGAGACAGTATTTTGCGCATCTGTGTTTTCCCCACATTAAGTTTTTCTGTTAATGCTGTTTTTTTAAGCATATTTTACACCCCATTTCCAATCTGAGATTACTAAGGGTGCGGGGCCAGATCCAACCATGGGCTGCACCCACACCTGTGGAGGAGGGCCGGATGGTGAAGGACGAGGATCTCCGGGCCCAGCACCCTGAAAAAATTCGGGACCAGATCTGGGTCCTCCAGCGTGGCACACCAGCGCTTTACCGCTCAGCCATCCGGCCGCCCATTAATGCTGGTCAGAAAGACCTTTCTTACTGTCTTCAATCATTTTTATTCGCTGTTCTAAATTCAAGGAATTTACTTTTCGTTTATCCCATGGTTTAACATCACATGAGATTACATTTGATTAATACAAACATCTGGATCCAATGGCTGATTGTTTTCACTTCCCCTGATTTCCCTATATCACTTTGCCATAGACATTCAAGTATGATTTTTACCATTTTTAATACAAAATTTAATTATCATATCAAAATAAAAATCTAAGAAACATGCATATTAAAAAGATTCGCATTAAAGTAAAAATGTCGCTATGATTTCGTCATTCCAGCACTCTGTATCATTCTCGTGTATGAATTATGGGAAAAATTCCTATGGTGCAGTTTTTTCAATTGCAGTGGTTTGACTTAATGAAATTTAAATTTAACAAAAAACATACTGATGTAAGCAATAAAAATAGTCAATTAGTAGCGAAGTTAAAAAATTATGGTCATCATAGATGGTTTCACTTTGTTTGGTCTACTAAAATGATGATCATGGTCGCATTATGCGGTGGTCGTCTTATGGAGGGTCAAATAGCATTACTTCTATGGGAAAAAATTTGGTTCCCATAAATCGTGATCGTTATGTCAGGTGGTCGTCTTGCACAAGTGGTCGTGAACTCAGTTTTCACTGTAGATAGTTTGTTACCTCTGCCATTTATAGAATAGATATTTTAAAAATAGAATATTTTTGATGGGATATATATATCCCATCAAAAACATAAATGTGAAAAAATGGGCCAAGTTCTATTCTACCAGTTTGTTTGGCCACCAAAAGAGTTGAAATCTAAAATGGTACCAAGTTCCATTCCTATCCCAATGTCAAAATATAGGATTTAAATACTGAAATAAATTCAATATAATGTCACATCTTCAGACTTTTACTTGGCAAGTTTTTGAGTTATATTAAATTATTATTTAGCTATCATAGATATTAAAACTTGCCAAATAAAATCTGAAGAGGTGACACAGTGGATTAATACTTGGATCCAAGTATTAATCCACTGTGGTTAATATGGCCGTAATGCACCGATTAAGAATAATGGATTATAAATATAGTAGAAACATTACAAGCAATAATAAAATTTTCTGAAATATACAATTTAATAAGACTTTCATAAGATTATTGAAAAAATTGGGTTTTTTTTAATCAGATACAATCACTAGGGACAGCATTGCTAGAATATTCTCTCCCTCTCTCCCTCTCTCCCTTGATGGTATTATTAAAATTGATTCATTTGAAAGATCTTATTTATTTGTAACTTATATGTTATATTTATTTGTGACAATATATGTTTATTTTTTGTATTGCAAAAAATTATAAAACTTACTTGTTAAATTCACAGAAGTTGGATGAATGTAGACTGGGGAATGCTTGTATACTGTATGTTTGTATTTGAATTCTAAAATAAAATTGGTTTTTAAAGATTTCATTTTAAAAATAGTTCTTGATAATTTAATTATTAAATTTTAATTATGTAAAATAGGTTAGGGAACAGTCAAAGAAAATTGCAGGAATAATTCAAGATAATGTTCATAAAGAAAGAGAAAAACAATCTACTATTATGAAAGAAATAAAAAAAGTTAGAATTTCATATGCTAAAATTAATTTGCAGTAATAAAATTATTTATTAGAAATTTACTAATAATTTATTATTTCTTTCAGTATAATAACAATTATTCTAACTTAAATATTTTTATTATTAGAGTGAAACAGATGCAGAAGTTAATGTATCTTTAAAAGTTCTTCAGAATTATTTTGAAAATTGCTTAAATTTGGTTGGTCAAGGTTTTAGAGATGCAGAATATGAAGTAAGTATAGTATAATATTTTTATATTTGAACATAATAAAAGTATTGTTTGTTTTATTAATTTTTAGTTATGAAATAAAATATGATTCACAACTTATAAGACTTAAAAGATCCTTATGATAAGATTATGTTCAAAATTTTCGATCATAATTCAAATCTATCAATCCATAACTATATTGATATATGTGTCACTTGACATCCTTCTGGACAAGATCTGTTTGTTTGCATATACGTCCAAAGTCCCAGAATAAACAAATATTGTTTGGCTAATGGAATATAGTGGAAGTAAGCTGCCATAGCAGGTGTGTTTAGCCATGATGATATAAAAAAAAAATTACACTGCGATCTGTGAAATGGTATTGTATATATTGAGTTTACATCACAGTAAATATATATATAGTATACTTAGCCCCAGTTTTATAATATCTGGTTAAAATTCTTGCTATCCTTAGCCATTAGTTACCAGTTTTATAATCTACTGTTAGATGCTAATTCATAGTTAGTGGCATCAAAATTAACTGTTACTACAAATACCAGCTATGGCTTGATTGCTAATCATAGAACATCTCTTCTTTCAGAAATTTAAACAGAAAACAAAAAATAAAATTTTAATAGCTTATGTTTGTTTTATTTTTATTAATTTAAATCAAATTATGATTTATTTTTTTTAGTGTTTAAATATAAGGAAGAAACCTTGAAAATAGAAATGTAGAATCTCTGCTAGCATTGTCACAAATGCTCAATAGGCAAAATGATAACTAATGCTTGAGCATAATCATTTTGTTGTAGTTTATATATAGCATTCACCCAGCAGAATTGATAAAAGATATAAATTAATAAAATACTAATGGTCACAGTACAATTATGTTTTTCATTTGTTAGCATATATGAAACAGATAACCTGCACTCTTACCACTTTGAACAATAAATTTATTCTTCAGTATTTTATAGTAGGTAATTACTGGATTATTTTCATATATAGCATAAATGTAATTGTTTTCAACAAAATGATGTATATAAAAATTAGTATTTATATTTATTAATTAAGTACACATTTTTTAAATTAAAGCAAAAAAATTCATTTGAAAATTATAATTTCATTCTTGAATACTGCATTTATCCTAACTATTTAAAATATTACAAACTGAAGCACTTTATGCAGTTGGTTGCATAAATATCCTTTATTCAGAGTACTTTTGGTTAGTTTAATAACTATACAAGAAATTTAACATAAAACAAAAAAAAAATACAAGAGTTTTTTTCATTGAAGATGGTTATTAAACTAACCAAAAGTACTCCGAATAAAGGATTTTTATACAACCAACTGCATAAAATGCTTCAGTTTGTAATATTTTAAATTATAATTTCTGTATCAAAGTAGATATGTAAAACTGTACCTACATACTAAGTTAAACCAAGATGAAATTGGAATCACTTGATGGAGAGTAATCAATAGGTTAAAGTTCACCAAAGGACAACAGTCTTTAAATCAGTGCTGTTTCTGTGATGTATGGATAGAAAGGTACATGGCACCATGCTGTTCATACTGCTTATAAACATATAAATACAAAACTTGTTTTACAATAAATAAAATCAGTAATCAATAGGTTAAAGTTCACCAAAGGACAACAGTCTTTAAATCAGTGCTGTTTCTGAGATGTATGGATAGAAAGGTACATGGCACCATGCTGTTCATACTGTTTATAAACATATAAATACAAAACTTGTTTTACAATAAATAAAATAGAATATTACTACATTACATCTGGCAGTAATTTTCAAATCTTATATAGTTGATAAGTAGCAGATAACTGATAGTTAAAAATTAATTGTAAAACATGAATCAAGTTATCCTGTTCATATTAACAGCAACGATTAAGTTAATCTGAAGTTAGCTAGCAGAAACTTTAATTGGACATTGCGAAACCAAGCCTTATTATACTGGACATATATTTACTGTGATTATAAATTCAATAGTACAAATTGTACAGTACACTTATTGCACATATTAATGTTGTACACTTACTGTAATGTAAAAAGAATACAGTAATTATAAAAATAAGAAAAAATTTACTGTACATGTATTGTGCAGTCATTTGTGAATTACAATGTAGAAAAGTTTAAACATAAATATTTGGAAAATTTGAAAAATAAAACTTTAGCATTATAATACTATATATACAATTAAAAATTATTTAAACTTCATCCATACTCATCATTGGTTAACTGCACATTGATTTTTGCAAACTACAGCTCTGTTCATGATAAGTACAGGTTATATACTATATTTTTTAATTTAGACTCCACATTCTCTGACTAATTATTACTATACAGTATTTTATTGTCTGTTCTTTGTTAGTGTATTATGATACATTATATTTATATACAGTACTGTATTAGTTGTAATACAATATTCTATAGTATTTTTACTATTTAGGAAGTAAGTATACTACAGTATACAATATAGGTTTGTTTATATATGTTTTTCACACAAGAAATTTGCATTTCTATTAGACAACATATCCAGTTCATATCTGTATATCCACACAAAGCATGCATACCTGCATATATAAAGGGTGTGTCAGCTAAATCTGGACAAATTTCGAATTGAATTTCCTGCCATATTTAACATCAGCGCTATGATCTGTATATCCACACAAAGCATGCATACCTGCATATATAAAGGGTGTGTCAGCTAAATCCGGACAAATTTCGAATTGAATTTCCTGCCATATTTAACATCAGCGCTATAATGTTGCTGACATTTTAGTAAAACGATGCGTTTGAGGATAAGTACAAAATAGCTGATCAGTTAAGATCGAAGCATATTTTACATCAGCACTATGATGCTGCTGACGTTTTAGTAAGCCAGACAGACATCAGCGCTACGATGCTGCTGACGTTTTTGTAAGCCAGACAGACGATGCGGACGTTTTAGTAAGCCAGTCAGACGATGCGTTTGAGGATAAGTACAAAATAGGTGATTAGTTAAGATCGAGTGCAGAATATAATCGGAGAGCAGTGATAATTGAAACCTTCGCGCTGGACATTCACCTTCTGAAATAATTCAGGCCTTCGCGCTGGACGTTCACCTTCCGAAATAATTCGGTTCTTTAAGGCGCTGGACGTTCACCTTCCGAAATAATTCGGTTCTTTAACTATCCAGCTGGACGTTCACCCTCCAAAATAATTCAGTTCTTTAACTATCCAAGATTACAGTTTATGATGTTGCTGCTAGATATGCGGCTTCAGAGAAATCTGAAGAAATCGGGTTCTGCCAACCCGGCAAGGAAGAGCCATTCCAGGGGTAGATCGTCAAGGACACCGGAAGTTGTCCAATGAGCTCAAGAACTCATCTCAGAGGATTCTCAGGCAGTTGGCAAAAACATTGGGTGTGAGTGAAGCCACAATGCATCAAATTGCGGAAGGACCTACGTCACAAGTCGGTACAAGTCCTACGTCATAAAAGTACAACAGATGCTGTCTAATGCCACTAAAACAAAGAGTTGCTCCCTGCAACTTGCTTCCTAAAGAATTCTGGCCTCCTAACAGTCCAGATTTGAATCCTTTGGACTATTATGTATGGAGCGTTGTTGAAAGGGTCTCTAATAGGTCAAGACATCCTAATGTGGCATCTCTTCCAGGCCGCTATTGAGACAGATTTTCAAACTTGGACAAGAACATCCTAATGTGGCATCTCTCCAGGCCGCTATTGAGGGAGCGTTTTCAAACTTGAACAAGCAGGCGTTGCGCAGGGCATGTCATCGTTTCCGGGGACAAGCAGGCGTTGCGCAGGGCATGTCATCATTTCCAGTCAAGGATTGAAGAACATCCTAATGTGGCATCTCTCCAGGCCGCTATTGAGGGAGCGTTTTCAAACTTGAACAAGCAGGCGTTGCGCAGGGCATGTCATCGTTTCCGGGAACTTGGACAAGAACATCCTAATGTGGCATCTCTCCAGGCCGCTATTGAGGGAGCGTTTTCAAACTTGAACAAGCAGGCGTGCAGGGCATGTCATCATTTCCGGTCAAGGATCGAGGCAGTAATTGAGGAAGAAAGAATTACATCGAGTAATTTTAATCTAAAGAGATCCCAAATTAATGTGCAAATGATAGTTTTGATAATTTTATTCTTTTTTTAAATAAAATTTTGTTTAATTAAATTGTTTATTTTGTCCGGATTTAGCTGACGCACCCTGTATATTTGTAGTATTGCAGTTATAGGAAATCATTATAATATATATATATATAATGATTTCCTATAACTGCAATACTACAAATGGAAGCTAATTTACCAACCCAATAAATAGAGTATTAAACCATTTTTTAATATTGATATAGTAATATTGAATAATACTGTCTGTAACAAGGAAAACATACATATCATTCTTCTCAATTAATTAAACAGGTAAAAATAGAGAAAATACTTTGTAAAAAAATTAAATGTATAATTAACTATATTATATATTTAATTTTTTTTTTACAAAATATTTTTTCATTTGGATTACATTCAAATACAAAAATTAGAAGCAGAACAAAATATAAAGAAAAGCTATAAAAAAAAATGAAATTTTGATTGAGTTTATTTAGATTCAATATAAGAATATGATGTGTTTGAAAATTTAATTAGTAGTGAATGAGGAATCAAAATGGTTTTCCTGGTAATGTTATGTTGGCTGTAGAAATTAAGTTTGATGTTTTCAGCACTTTCATAAGATATAAATACTGACAGATACAGATCATTTTAAATTTTTTTCTGAAATATGTAGAGAGAGAACTTTTTTTAAATATTTTTTGATTCTCTCTGTTCCATTTTGGAATAAAAATTATGCTATTACTAAATACAGCAATACCTCGCATAGTCCAATCAATTGGCTCTACTTTCTTCCTGGACTAATTGAAACTGGACTATTCGAGGTACACAAATAAAAATTATGCTATTACTAAATACAGCAATACCTCGCATAGTCCAATCAATTGGCTCCACTTTCTTCCTGGACTAATTGAAACTGACTATTTGAGGTACGTAACCTTAATGGGAAAAAATATAATTGGTTCCAAGAAATTTTCGATTTGCTCATATGTTTTTTTAAAATCATAAATTCTTACATTAATAATTATTTCATACGCATTCAACATTCAAATCTTTTATAAAGATTTACAATAGACAGAAGGGGACAAAGTGGGTCCGAGCCCATAAAGATGAATAGATAGGGGGCTCGCCCAGCAAGTGAACGCATTCGCTTTCTTCAAGTTGACTGCTCGGCAAAAGATTTACAATAGACAGAAGGGGACAGAAAGTGGGTCCGAGCCCATAAAGATGAATAGATAGAGGGCTCGCCCAGCAAGTGAACTCATTCGCTTTCTTCAAGTTGACTGCTCGGCGTCATTACAAACCCAGAGCGATGCTCTGCGTAAAGGCGGATTCCCACTCAAACTGGGCTGCTGAGGGCTGATGAGTCACAAACGCTGATATGCTCAGTATTCGTTCCCATTCAATGATTCAATTAAGCGTTTGTGGTAAACAACTGACGACATTGCACTCGAGAGTCAGGCACTATAAACATTGTTCAGATAAATTTGGCAACCTGGAGCAGCCGCCTGCTTGTCTCAACTTGTTATAGTGGCTATTCAAGTCATATATAGGATAGTAAGTAGCGAGCACACTTACATTTCATATTTATTCTAAAAAAAATAAAAGCAAATTAAAATTTTTTTATTAACAATTACAATCCAGACTATAGTGAAACCTGGACTATTTGAAACTGGACTATGCGAGATATTGCTGTATTCAGACTCATACATAAAAATAAAAGATCACTGACATAAGAATGAAATATTCACAAGTGTCAATTGTCCTGTTTGCAGCAGTGTTTTTCTTAGAACATTTCAAAATCTACAAATACTAGATTTTCATAAGAATACTTATATATATAGTAACCATATTTTTTTGGAGAAAATAAAGGATGAATCAAAAATTGTTTCATAAGAAGAAAAAGCAGATTGCATTTATTTGTTTCACTAAAACTGAACTGAAACTGAAAATATTTATTATAAAATATAATAAACAATACAGCGTTTTAAACAATCATATTATTACTTTAAAAAAAATTAATTTTGATATTTTTCACAAGAATAAATTTTTTTAATATAGGTCTATATTTTAAAAATTCATAAAACTATATATGTTATGTCAAAAGTTGCATTTGGTATAAATATATGCTTCCAATGTCTCGACTTTTAATTGGGTTTTCTCAGTGGTTCACACATTATTTAATAATAAAAATATCTATTCAGTGTGGATATTAGATCTGAGGAGATAGAAGCAAAATTTGACGATTTTTAAAGTGTTTTTAAACGATATGTGTTTATCTGTAAAATATTTAGAAATTCTAACCCATCTATATTGGTAGGACTCATCATTTTATTGCCATTTTTCGATCTTTTCACAGGTGACGACACAGAAATATAACATTGTCATTCCTGTGTCACTGTCATTGTGGCCTGTCTGTTGTGCACCAGTATTCAATTTACTATTTCAGTTCACAAAATAAAGGACAAAATGGCCATTTTAGAAAAGAAAATAAATCTAAAGGATGAATCAAAAATTGTTTCATAAGAAGAAAAAGCAGATTGCATTTATTTGTTTCACTAAAACTGAAAAGCCTTTTAATATTTATTATAAAATATAATAAACAATACAGCGTTTTAAACAATCATATTATTACTTTAAAAAAATTAATTTTGATATTTTTCACAAGAATAAATTTTTTTAATATAGGTCTATATTTTAAAAATTCATAAAACTATATATGTTATGTCAAAAGTTGCAGAGAAGCAAAATAAAGGACATTAATATAGGTCTATATTTTAAAAATTCATAAAACTATATATGTTATGTCAAAAGTTGCATTTGGTATAAATATATGCTTCCAATGTCTCGACTTTTAATTGGGTTTTCTCAGTGGTTCACACATTATTTAATAATAAAAATATCTATTCAGTGGATATTAGATCTGAGGAGATAGAAGCAAAATTTGATGATTTTTAAAGTGTTTTTAAACGATATGTGTTTATCTATAAAATATTTAGAAATTCTAACCCATCTATATTTGTAGGACTCATCATTTTATTGCCATTTTTCGATCTTTTCACAGGTGACGACACAGAAATATAACATTGTCATTCCTGTGTCACTGTCATTGTGGCCTGTCTGTTGTGCACCAGTATTCAATTTACTATTTCAGTTCACAAAATAAAGGACAAAATGGCCATTTTAGAAAAGAAAATAAATCTAAAGGATGAATCAAAAATTGTTTCATAAGAAGAAAAAGCAGATTGCATTTATTTGTTTCACTAAAACTGAACTGAAACTGAAAATATTTATTATAAAATATAATAAACAATACAGCGTTTTAAACAATCATATTATTACTTTAAAAAAATTAATTTTGATATTTTTCACAAGAATAAATTTTTTTAATATAGGTCTATATTTTAAAAATTCATAAAACTATATATGTTATGTCAAAAGTTGCATTTGGTATAAATATATGCTTCCAATGTCTCGACTTTTAATTGGGTTTTCTCAGTGGTTCACACATTATTTAATAATAAAAATATCTATTCAGTGGATATTAGATCTGAGGAGATAGAAGCAAAATTTGATGATTTTTAAAGTGTTTTTAAACGATATGTGTTTATCTATAAAATATTTAGAAATTCTAACCCATCTATATTTGTAGGACTCATCATTTTATTGCCATTTTTCGATCTTTTCACAGGTGACGACACAGAAATATAACATTGTCATTCCTGTGTCACTGTCATTGCACCAGTATTCAATTTACTATTTCAGTTCACAAAATAAAGGACAAAATGGCCATTTTAGAAAAGAAAATAAATCTAAAGGACAGAGAAGCAAAATAAAGGATTGTCTTCTTAAATAAAGGATGCTTGGTCACTGTACTTATATAGAGCTGTAAAAAGTAATAATTTTAAACACTTATACAGTATAATTAGAGAATTTCTCAATACAGATATCTTAAAATCAGTATTTCCTATGAGTGTCCAATAACTTTCTCTCATATTTGCTTTAAGTTTAATAAGTTCATTGATTTTTTTGTCCCTGATCCATAATAACTTCTAAACATTATTCAAAACTGATAATAACAACAATTTATTCCAACAGAATCATTTTTGTTTTAATTTTTTGGTTATTGAATATCACTATTGTATTATAAACTATAACTTTGGCCATTATGATATTTCTGAAATTCTGGAGTTATATTCTAAATTTGTCTGACAGATTTAGATATTTCCCTAAATCTAAATCTAATAGAATTTTAACTTCAGAAATATTCATATCTCAAATTTAGACATTTTTAGAAAATGATTTGATCTTTAATTGATAGCAATTGCTCTGTTTTAAATTTGTATTTATTAAAATTTATAATTAATTATAGATCAATTATTATCTGGGATTGTTTTAATTGGGTAGTGGAATAAATAAGGAAGAAGGAAAACATGTTTTGGCTAATAACATATATATTATACAGTTTAAGATAAATTGAAGGTTTTGAAAATTTATATGAAGTTGCTGAATAGATTAGTTCAGATAAAAATTTATTTTAACATGAAATGTTAGCAGATAACAAAATAGTATAAACAGTATGAATGTAATCGATAGTATAAACAGTTATGAATGAAGAAGAGCCAAACAGAGACAAAGACTCAAATGACATGGAATAAAATTTATTACCAAAAAAAAAGTCTTTCATAACTATGCCTTATGGAGGCTGTATTACTATGCCTTATGGAGGCTCTGCTTGACTGTTCAGTACAAGATAATGCATAATTTCTGTTTGGCTATTCATAAGAAGGTAAATGTTGCAAATAAATGAACTTCTTTAATTTCATTTTTTAATAAATAATAAACAATACAAAATATTCATGTATACATTTCATTATTTATATTAATATGTATTGTTTATAATTTTGAATTTTTGCTTATTAATTATCTGAGCAAATTAATTTTCCAATCTCCTTGATAATTGGGAATCTATGGTGGTAATTCTCAGTTCAATTTTAAAAATTTTGGTAATATTTGTTTAAATTTTTTTTTTTCAATAGTCATTAAATATAATTTTACAAAAATATGTATTGTTATTAAATTATCAGTAATTAAACATATTTTTTTTTTTTTAATAATCAGACTTCTTTGCAAATCAATAAAGATATAAAGAATAAATTAAAGGAATTAAATTATAGGAAAATAGCTATTATTAGAGGGAAACAAGCATTACTTAATAAACAAAGAGAACAAGAAGAAATAACGAGGAAAAAATTTGCAATTACTCATCTTCGACAGACAGTGCTTAAGAAAGAAAAAAGAAGAGCTGCTAAAATTGTACATAATTACCATCATCAGCCAGATATTGTTGAAAGAATTTTTGATAAGCAGAAATCTTGTGAGTATTTTAATTTTAAAAATCATAACATATATATAAAACTTAACATACATGTGTTTGGCTATATAAATTTATAATAAATTTTGAAAACCTGGCATTACATAAAAATGTTACGAAATTCTTGATTTTTTTTATTCAAAACTCATACAGGCATACTCCACTTTACAGTAATTCATTAAACGGCATTTCTCAATTTTTTTCCTTTTTTTATTTTATACCTCAAAAGAAAAATTATATGCAAAATAATACTTAGAGTAGATATATAAAACATAAATTAACACAGATAGGCTGAGCCTAGAGCCTTTCTGAAAAATTGGAGATGTGAAACCTAGAATTGAATCTGGTACCTACAAGGTGATAAGTGAATGCTTTAAACTACAGCCATCTGGCTGAATTTTTTTAGGCTTAACATTATTGTGTACTTAATGAATAATAATGTGTATATGTTTTTAGGCTTTTATATGCACTAGAAAATGAAAAAAGATTGATTCCACTATACTGGAACCTAGTCACCACAATAATGAGGCATACCTGTTATTTTGGCAGTGACCTGCAATAACAAGATATGCCTGTAATTATAAATATTAAAAAAATTATAATGAAAGCATAAATTATCAGATTAGTTTTTTGCTGATTTCTAATTGATTTAATCTCAACCATTTTGGATGAGAATAAAACATATGTTTGCATTCTGAACTTCTTGTTGTCCAATAGTTTAATTGGATATATTAGAACTATTAATCTGCATTGAACAATATGCATATTTAACTATCTAGTTAGCCAATTGAAAAGCTTCTAACTGCAATTAATCAATTGGAATGCAACCTGTATATTTGAATGTATCTAAGTTCACTATCATCTAAATAATTAGTAAACACACTCAGTTGTTTGTTTGATTCTAATTGTTTTAAAATTGGAAGAAATTGAATGAATATCAGTGAATGGAAAAATTATTAGTGACATTGAAAGTAGATCTCTATTATGTAAGATAAATTTGAGTTGAATGTATCCAATACTGTTTTTAGCATTCAATTTTTCATTGCCTATAATTAGATTTGAAGAACAAGAATAGTTGATAAACATTTTAGTCAATCAACTATTAAATTGATTATTGTTTCTAGATCTTGGACTGCATAGCTAAATAATTATAATAATAACTATAAATATTGATAATGAATATTTAGCTAAGTTTTAATGCTTTTTTAAATATCATATTTACTTCTGTAAGTTTCTCTTCTGAAGAGCGAAAATTATAGGAAAAAATTTTGGGAATTTTCCAATTTTGATTTTTATCAAAGAATATAGTTACTAGAAAATGCCAAAGAAATTTTAAATAAAATTTTCTGTCACTAACCTTTGTCCTACTAATGGAATAATGTCTGATCCCAGAAGAAATTGTTTCAAGAGTTACTCATTGAAATTTTCATTTCAAAAATTTTTAAAAATTTGATTTATGATTTTGATTTTCTTTTGTCTACTTTAACACCATATAAAGATTTATATAATTATTTTTGTTTTAAATCTAAAATAGTTACAATAGTTATGAATAGAATCAAATATAAATTCAGTTAAGAGTTTATTTTTGAGCCTTTCTATTTTGTAATTCCAGTATCATGATGTGCTTTTGTTCCATTCTAATGGAATGAAAACATGTGATGCTGGAGTTACAGCTGTCAGCCTGTAACTCCAGTATCATAATAATTCATTTATATACAGTGTCTTTCAGAGAAAATGTGAGGCCTGGGATAACTAATTTTTTGAAGCCCTTCATTCAGTTTAAAAAGTTTATTGGGGCCTTAAAGTTTGCTTGTTAAATGAAAATTTTTAAAGCAAACTCATTTTCATTAATTCTAATGTAAACATTTTTAATTGGTTCTTGAATACCAGAAAGTTGGTACCATTTTATCTGTTGATGTTAAAACATTCCAAAGGCATTAATATGAATATAATTACATATATTGTAATACAATAGTTTATAATATAGATATGATCATTAAAAATCTGGACAATTTTCTCTCCTCCCTTAGAAACAAACAAAAATTAATCCAATTGAAAAAATTAGATATGCTCATATGTAATATATTCTAAACATGCATCCATGGCAACCAAAGTGAACAAGTAGTTTATTCCAAAGATATACATGTTAAATTGGGTGGGCAAAAGCCAGCCCATGGGCTGGATCCAGCCCACAAAGGCATCTTATATGGTCTGCCGTATAAACTAGAACACATTACAGTTTCAAGGCCCACCTTTGTAAAATTCTACTCAAAAGGAAAAAATAAAATAATAGATACTCTGTAGTGTAAAATAATGGATTCTCTCGCTAGTGTACACATACATTACTGAGTTATAATTATATATATATATCGAATAATTATCTTTTGAAACATCTAAAATATTTTAAATAATTATATTTATCTTCGAACTGAATTAAAAATTGAATTCAGAGTAGCATCACCTTAAATTTATAGAATGATTGAACAAAAATATTTAATTAAGTCAAATAAAAAATTAACTAATCTTTTTAACTTTCTAATTTGTATTCTGTCTAATTTCACAAAAAAATTAATTTTGTTTATATAAGATCTATTTAAACTTTTCAATGTTTGATTAGTCGTATATTAAGTACTTACCAATTATTCTCGGTTAGTTAAATAGTTCATCTGAATAATAATTTTTTAATCTCAGATAATCTATTAAAAAAATCGTAAACAGCTTTATTACATTACAACAATTCTTTTTTTGTAGCATATTATATAAATGGCAAAGGCAACTTTTTTCTCTATATCAGCATACTTACAACATAAATTGTCAATAATTACATAAATACAAATATACTATTTCAATAAACATTATATTTAATTTGACTTATCGCCATTTTCTAAATTAAACAATTTTCTTAAATATTTTATTTTATTGTTTGAGAATTCACATAAGACACGCCAGATGGCAGCACTATTTTTTTGAATATATCATTTCATAAGTATTTTACTTAATTCAAATAAATAATTTTGCTCTACGTAATTTTTTTTATACTTAAAAATATTCATTAAATAATTCTAACAATTTTTCCCTCATATTTAAATCACTAGAAATTATTAATGAAATATTAATTCTAGTCATCAATACATAATGCTAATTTATAGCAAAAATCGATGTTCATAAATATATTCGACCTTTTTTGTGTTGAAAAGTTTATGAATATCCATATTTTCTATAATAGAAGAGTGTACAAATTAAATATACGTTTTATTAATGAAAATAATTGAATTTCTTCTTAAAAAATAAAAAGTAATGTGATTGCTAACAACCTATTACATCAGAATGTTACAAAATATTAGGTACCTACGTAATTATTGGGTTGTTCAGAAAGCAATTTCGTTTTTCCCACCAGTGGCGTTAGTTGTATTTTTCCCCCGCCAATTTTATTCTAAGCTATATTGTCATTATAAATTTCAACAGCTGACATTTCAAGATATATTTATAAACAATTTCTTTTTGATTCTGTGCAGTTGTTCTTAAAAAATAAGATTTGGTTAAGCCTTAATTAAACATATGCTATTTAAAAAGGAATTAGATAGTTATTTATAATATAGTAAATAGTGGATTTAGATTTTTTTTTTAAATTAACTACGTTACTTGCTTAAGCAAAAGCTTCAGAAATATCATTAATTAAAATTCTGGATGACTTTTAAAATATTCTGTAAGCAATACGTGTGTCTTTCTAAATTGAATTTTCCAAAACAGTTTTAAATTGTTCTGTGCTGAAGAAAAATTAGATCATATTCATGTAAATCTCGTTTTCTTGATCTTAAATACAGCAGATAATATTTGAATTCTTTAAAAAACTCTTGATTATTATTAATCATATATATCTCAAAACCACTAATTATAATACTTAAGCTTCAATTAATTAATATTTCTGTTTATAATCTTCATTATTCTCATACAATGTAACGCAGGGGTGGGCAAAAGGCGGCCCGCGGGAAGGATCCGGCCCATCGAAGGCATCTTATACGGCCCGCTGCATAAACTAGAACATTACAGTTTCAAGGCCCACATTTGTAAAAGTCTCGAAAAGAAAAAATAAAATAATGGATACTCTGTAGTGTAAAATAAGGGATACTCTCGTTAGTGTGCAGGTACACTACCGAGTTAATCCAAATTTTGATGATATAATTAACTATGGACTATTCGAAATATTTTTTTTTACTTCTAATTTAATAAATACAAAGAAAGGAGTAAGAAAGAAGAAAATATTATTATTATTTCATTTATATAAAATATTAAAAAATTTTTAAGTACTGTATTTTCTGGTGTACAATATAACAATAAGTATTTTAAATTTATTTAAATTAATGATCGTAATCCTATTTTATAGGTCATGATTGTTCATTATATGAAGTTGAAGAAATGCTGATGAAATCCACAACAGTACACAAATGCAGAAAGATCTACCCTTGTAATGCTTGTAATGCAAAATATACCCATCAGACTAATTTGCGTAGACATCAGCGTATGGTACACGATGCTGTTCAAAGAGTGTATATATGTAAAGTATGTAACAAGTGGTTTAAGCGAGTAGATACTCTTCGTGTCCACGAACGAACTATACATGGAAATGTGTAAATGATATTGGCAATCCAGATTTAAAACAAATGTAATTTTTTAAATTATTTTTTATAATAAAATAATAATTGCAATAAATTTAAATTGTTTTAAATATGATATATTTGAAATTATTATAGTATTAAAATGTTGTTGTTATTATTTGTCTTATTATTCATAAATTGGATGAAGTTCAGAAATAATCAATTATAAATTTCATATAAGTATCCAGCAGTAATTTCATTAGATCATCTGTCAGATTCATTTAAAAAAATAAATTTCATTATAATTAAATTCAAATTCCTTTAATATACACTAAATAAATTTTGTTTCTTTTCAGCCAATTATATTAATTAGCTTCAGAATTTATTCTAAATGAATTACTGTTTATTTTATAATTTAATTATTTTCCTACAACAAAAATAACAGAAAAATTACTTAATTTCAAATATCATAAATATAATAATTATTTCTGTAGTTATATTTTTTTTTATCAGATTTTCTGTTAAAAATTATTATTTTGTTATAAAGTTATAGACTTACAGGAAAAGTCTATAACTCTATAACAATTTTTTAAATCCTAAATCATTAAGATAGCAGATTAATAATATCAGAACTTAATTTCTGAGGCATCACAAAAAAATTGTTTCCTTATTTATTTTGGAAACAATGTAAATTATAATGAATTTAGTATCAAATTTTTGCTATTTCTTTTTTGTTATTTTGTTACAACCTATGCCTTGAGTAATATATTGAGGATAGTCAAGGAATATTTATTGAGTTTAATGATAATACTCATTGTCAATAATCTCCTACTGTATTCTATAATAATTATTGAGTTCAAGCATTCAAAGTAGAGCTCTATGTTTTACTCAAAAAAGGTTTAATAATTTAAGTGATAAAAAGTTAGTTGTCAGTCAGAAAAAATTTTTATGAAAAAATAGTAGTTGAGCTTGAATTAATTATTAATGGCAGTATTTAATACTCTGTAACAGATTGATTAGAATATTTTCAGATATTTACTTTGAGGAAGGGATTGAATTATCCATCATTAGAAACATAGTAAAGAATTAATTTATTCAAATGTCAATTATGCAAACCATTGCTGCCAAAAAAATTTTAGTATTTTTTTAGGTATTAGTTGTTATGCTGAAGTATTACTCTTGCTGCTTAATGCATTTGTTTATGATAATTAACTATGATTATACTATATTGTATTTGTCTTCGAATAGCAAAGATATATATAGTATAGTATAGAAATAATCTTAATTTGTCATTACAGAATTGCAAGCGAGATGTTGGCTTTAGCTGTTGTGTGGATGCTTTTGTTATTATTTACAGATCATTTCCTAAATTAATTCTTTTTTATAATATTTCATACTATTACAAACAGCTGTACAATAATTTAATACTTTAAAATACTTCATAGTATTTTAAAGTATTAAATTATTGTACAGCATTGTATAAAATGATTTAATTGTAAACAAAAAATTACAGTTTTTTTGTATAAATTAGATAATCTCAGGTGTATTTGATTATCCAAATTACTTGATTAACTGAACCATCTTGGCCCCACTTGGTTCAGACGGTTGACACACTATTGCAGGGGTGGGCAAAAGGCTGCCCACGAAGGCATCTTATATGGCCCACTGCATAAACTAGAACCCTTTATAGTTTTAAGTCCTACATTTGTAAAATTCTATTCGAAAAGAAAAAATAAAACAACAGATACTCTGTAGTGTAAAATAAGGGATACTCTCGCTAGTGTACACATACACTACTGAAAAAATAAAATAATGGATACTCTCACTAATGTACACGTACACTACCGAGTTATTCCAAATTTTGATGATATAATTAACCATGAACATAGTAAATTTTATACTCCAAATTTTGATGATATAATTAACCATGAACATAGTAAATTTCATTATTCACATTAAACTGTAAACATAGTGGATACTTTGTAGTGTAAAATAATAGATACTCTCGCTACTGTACACGTACACTACCGAGGTACTCGATTTTGATGATATAATTAACCACGAACATAGTAAATTTCACCATTCACTTTAAGTTGTAAATTTGTTTTGCAAAATTAATTATGTAAGTACCTAATATTTGTAACATTCTGATGTAATAGGTGGTTATTAGCCTTCAATCAGTTGGATAAAACACTTATTTTTAAAGAAAATTATCTGAATTGATTAATTCGTAGAAGGTTATTAGCCTTCAATCAGTTGGATAAAACACTTATTTTTAAAGAAAATTATCTGAATTTATTAATTCGTAGAACGAATAATTTTCTAATGTTTTCTAATGAAAAAAATAGTTTCTACAGATGCTTTTGAACTCTGCATACCTAATGAAAAAAAAAATAGTTTCTAGGATGCTTTTGAACTCTTTGCATACAAACAAAAACTAAGAAAATAACATAAGAAAGTACATTTTAAAATAATAATATTGATACATCAATATATTCTTTGTATAAGTATCATAAAAGTGACTACACATAATACTGATACACGAATATATTCTTTGTATAAGTATGACAAAAGTGGCTACACTCGATAGCTAGATTGACAAGAACGTGTGCAAATAAATTGGCGAAACTATTATACTTGTATGGATGCTTTTGAACTCTTTGCATACAAACAAAAACTAAGAAAATAACACAAGAAAGTACATTTTAAAATAATAATATTGATACACCAATATATTCTTTGTATAAGTATCATAAAAGTGACTACACATCATAGCGAGATTGACAAGAACGTGTGCAGATAAATTGGCGCAACCATTATTCTTGTCCCGTGTGATGGTGAGAGGAATATATTTGTGCAAGAATCAATCTTGCTTGAACATGAATTATTTTATGTCAAAGTAATTTTATTAATTATTAATATATTAGCTAATGTTTCCATCAATAATTTCATTACATTATTACAAAATGATGTCGTAAGGTTAAATTTGCCCTTAGGTCATTTCAATTTTTATACGGCCCGCTTCATCCTAGAGATTGTTTATCTGGCCCTCGGCAGAAAATAATTGCACCCCTTCTCTATTGTAATTCAGAATTGATAACTGACATTTTATACATTAATCTAAGGGATGCATTAAATAATATATTTTATAATAGGTAGAATGAATGTGATATTTTAAATTCATTTTCTCATAGATCTCCAAATCTTGCATGCATGGATTTTTATTTATAGTACTGCATTTAAAAATATAATTATCTTTAACAGTAAATGTGCAGAAAGTCTCAGTTGCATCTACTAATTAATAGATGCAAACTGAAAGTTTCTGCACAAGTGTAGAAGAAAGACTTTCATATCTTTAACAATTCACAATCTTTGAAATTATTTGAAGTTTTTGCATCATCTAAAATATATCATTCATTAAAAAAATATTTAAGGCAAAGACTCAGTGAATCTAATCTTGTTTCAGCTATAGCATTTCAGGATAACTTTCTAATTATTGCTATAAGTTTTCAAAAATATCTTCAAATACCAATGGTAAAAGAAAATGGATCAACATTATATACTCAAGTGAAATTGAAATTGTAACACAAAAAAGGAAATGTGCAATTTGCCCAAAATTTATGGACAAGACTGATTAGCTAGTAAATAAGATGTGATAAATTTCCAGAGCAAAAGAAAATGTTTATGGGATGCAAAAATTTCCTTATAAGTATGAAATGACTCCATCTTTGTTAGAAATGCATTTTGCTACCTCTTTTCATTGAATTATAGGGATATTATAGAGTTTTGGGATGCTGCTTGCTATTCTTGCTCAACCTGTAGAAGTATCAGTAGTCTGTGCTGGTTATGTCTGAGCCTGTAGATATCATTTCATGATATTCTAGACATTTTCTACAGGGGACAAATCTGGGAATCTGTTAAGCCATTTTAGCATGTTGGCACCTTGTAGATATTCCTGTGAGATGTTTGCTATATGTGAACAGACATTATCTTGCTGAAATAAAGCATTATGCATACCAGCTATGAAGAAGATTATAATGGGTTCTAAGATTTCAGCAGATGCCATCGAGCTGTTAAATTCTAGCAATTCACCATGCTGGAAAGGCTTTATAACTGAAAAAACTTAGACTATAATGTCCTTGGATCAGACATCGAGCTGTTAAATTCTAGCAATTCACCATGCTGGAAAGGCTTTATAACTGAAAAAACTCAGACTATAATGTCCTTGGATGTGTGCCATTCAACACAGTTGTTAGGATTGTCTTGTTTGGTATATCACCTCTATATATGTATCCAGCCATCATTGGCTAAGCAGAAGTGGGATTTGTTATTAAAGTCTACATGACACCATTCTGCTTCCCAAGTTATTCAGAACAACAATCCAAACACTGTTGATAATGAGTTGAGGTCAGTGGTAAACAATGCAACCCTATTTCTGCAAATTGCTTGGAAATCACTTGAGGAATGATAAATTGATTGATCACAATTATCATCACTTGCTTGATGATCAATAGAGTGGTTGTTCAAGTCAGTAGGACTTGTTGGTGAATTAGACAATCATCACACTGATTAGTCACCCTACATACTGCAGTCTTGACTTTATGGGTGTATTGTTTTCTCTCAGCCATTTCTGGATACATTGTTGCTACAGTGTATCCTGATTGATGTCTCTCCCTATAGATTGAGTTGATCACCTAGCTTGTGAAAACCAACTATCTATCCTTTTTCAAAGTTAATTAACTGATTGTATTCTTTGTGAACTTGGATTCTAAACATTCTAAATAAATTAATCTTCCTTAAGGAGCGTTTCTTCAATTTAAAAAGTTGTTATTCAACAGAAAATACATTTAACATCTAACCTTGAGCTGATAAGATGTGATCACCAAGAAAAAGTGCAATATGTTACTATTGTGAACCCGAGTTTTTATAGTAGTATATTTCAATTTTGGTATGTCTTATCTTCTCTTTAAAATTAAAGATATTTGTTTATCTTTGTTGTAATTTTTTATAGTAGTATATTTCAATTTTGGTATGTCTTATCTTCTCTTTAAAATTAAAGATAATTGTTTATCTTTGTTGTAATTGTAATTTGTAAAATTGTTTTAATCCTTCTGATAAAATTGTTTTAATTTCAATAAGTTACCTCTCTTAAATAAAGAGGAACTGTTCTGATATGTTTATTCTTTAGTTTTTGTTTTTAATTAGGTAATTTGATATTGCATATATTCAAATATAAACAATTGCTTTAATAAACTATCATTTAAGATTGATGATTAAGCTGACCAGATGAAAAAAAGACTTAAGCTAACAACATTCCTAGTGCAATAAAAATTGCAATGTGGAGTGCCTGAGAATGGGAACAGAAGTCAAACACATTCATGGTACTGACATCATTCCAAATGTCAACAAAAACATTCATCCATTAAATGCTTTGTTTAGAGACCTATAATTTTTAAATAATTATTTCTAATGGCATATTTTTTAGTTATTCCTATGCATTTTTATATTTTTATAAAGAATATTTGCATTCTTAAATTTAGGAATTTTTTTACAATATGATATGTGAATTAGGCTTAATTTATATATAAAGTTCAAAAATTTCATATAAATTCCTGAATCATAATAACAACCAGATATCTTTTAAGATGTTTAGAAAAGACTCAGATATATATATATAAACCATTATGATTTTGTTCAAAATCTCCTATATTTTGACCAAGGTGCTTATATTATTTCTAGTTGCATAAAAATGTTATTTTATTATTGTGTTTTAGAAATAATCAACATTAAACTGTATAAACTTTAATTGTTTTTGTTTTATGATTATCTATTTATGATTTAAAATACAAAAGGAAAATTTTGGATGGATATTTTCATAAGAATCTACACACAAACAGTTTAAGGTAAATGCAGCACCTCTCCTTGACATGCAAAATTCATATAATAAAATTAAACTGTTATTAGTAAAATAATGATTATCTATAGTATTTACCAAATGGTAAAAGAAACAGGAATTGAATCTGTCAAGTTTTGTTTATTTTTCAAGATACCAGTTACAGTAACAGTAGTGATACTTAGTCTGAAGATAAGTAACATAATCTAATTCAGATATATAAATATTGGTTTTAATATTGCTATAGTATTGTAATTAGTTATGATATAATATCACATAATGTCATAATTTTTGTTTAAATATTTAATTAAATTAAACTTTGGCTAATGCATAATTTGTAATGACATCACACAAACATGAAAGTAATCATGTGATGAATGAATTTTGGTACTATGTCACTCAGTACAGAATTAATTTTTTTTTTTAAATTTAATTCTGTACTGAGTGACACAGTACCAAATTATCATGTGGATTTTTTCCATCACACAAACATGAAAGTAATCATGTGATGAATGAATTTTGGTACTATGTCACTCAGTATAGAATTAAATTTTTTTTTTTAATTTAATTCTATACTGAGTGACACAGTACCAAATTATCATGTGGATTTTTTTATGCAAAAATGGGAAATAAAAATTTATTTTATAATGCATTGATGCATAATTACTTTTTTAAGAAGGTACTGAAAAGTTCAGTCCAATTGCATTAAAATGGAGAAAATAATTAAGAGAAGAAAACAGGGATGACCTTCAAAAGTTACAAATTACCAATTCAAGACTAATTCACAAATCTCACATGCTTGCTTATATTTGCTACTGCATCTGCAAGATTGCTCTGATACTTTAATTATTTGCATGGATTAGCTTCATATTTGCATATGAAAAATATTCAGACAAATCCAGTAATCATTTGTGTGTTGCAATTTAAATTTCACTGAGTATACATTTAACAAACAGTGATTATGTAGTATATTATAAATAGTCTGTTTAATCTAGGATTGTCACTGTTTTTCAAAGCTCTATCCAGTAATCATTTGTGTGTTGCAATTTAAATTTCACTGAGTATACATTTAACAAACAATGATTATGTAGTATATTATAAATAGTCTATTTAATCTAGGATTGTCACTGTTTTTCAAAGTGCTCCAGAGATTTTTTCCAGACACAACACAGATTTTATTTACTATAATCTCTGCCAAATTTTGAAAGATTGATAAATTGCAAAGAACTGCTAAATATTAAGGAACAAAGGCTTTTTATGTAATCTTATTACATCTATTATTAGAATTTCAAATGTAAATTATAATATGGGACATTAAAAATGTAAGGACTGATGATAAAAATGCAGAACTGCTAAATATTAAGGAACAAAGGCTTTTTATGTAATCTTATTACATCTATTATTTGAATTTCAAATGTAAATTATAATATGGGACATTAAAAATGGAAGGACTGATGATAAAAATACAAATTATGTAAATATTTTTAAAAAACCAAAAAGTAAATTTAAACTTTTTCTAGACTAAATTAACAAAAATTATATAAATTGTTCCATGGCAATGCATAATAAAAGAGATCATTCTAAATCAGAAGATTCCCATTAACAAGTTCTGCTATTAATCGGTTTGAAGTTACAGATATCTGTAGTTCAAAATATTTGGATATATAAATGAATGAACATGTTCAATCTTGAAGTAAAGATGGCAATAAGACCACACTAAATAGTATAAATATTACTATGTCTTTCAGTACGTAAGTTAGAAGTTTAATGTTTCTTATTATACATTTTACTCTAAATATGTTTTTTAGTGTTGAATATGCTAATAATGTTTATTTTTATAGATTTTACATTAAAAATTAATTTACTACTATATGATAATTTCTAAATTGAAAAAATACAAGCTGAAATGTTTTCCTTAATATTTACTGAAGATTGTATTTTTGCATCTTTTATGCATTTCAGCAGGAAAATATTATTTTATTGATATGATATAATCCTGGTTTAATGATATAATCAATTCTCGTTATTCATGGATTCCATATTCGCGTACAGGTAGGCCTCGATTAGTACGAATAATGGGTCCCAATCCTGGTTTAATGATATAATCAATTCTCGTTATTCATGGATTCCATATTCGCGTACATGTAGGCTTCGATTAGTACGAATAATGGGTCCCATGAATTTTTCGCTCTATTCAAAGTATTAACTATATGTAAAATATGGTAATTGGTTCTTACTTTGTGAGATTCCTGCCATCAGCCAACTTCACAATGAATAATCACAATACTAATTGTTTAAGAAATATTTATTTTCATATTTTACATCGTTGTTCATCACTAAATTAATAACTTGCCAGGAATTGTGTCTACTGTAATTATTTGTAAGTAATATAATACAAATTAAATAAGGTGTCTGTAAACAGAAAAACACACATAAACCAAGTATGAAAATGTTAAGAAGAAAGGTTTGCAGGAACCTAACTATATTTCCCATAGGCACAATGGTTCACTATTCGCTAATTCAGTATTCGCGAAGAATTTATGGAACATAATTACCACAAATAGCGAGAATCGATTGTATTTCTAGTTTATTAATTCTTGCATAGATTTGATAACTAATACAGTTTTGTTATGCAATAATTGTTAATCATATCTATTTTAGAAATTTCAGATACTTCTAAGATTAAACTAGAGTTGCAAATTTTATAAAATATGAAATTTTTCTTTAATGTTCTTTCTTTATCTTGTCTTTTTTTTTTTTAATAAGCTATAGATGTTTCATAGATAACAATGCACTTTTTTGAATGTGTCATGTCTTTTTTTTCTGTAGTAGTTTTGGCATACTTGTTATCAATGGTGTCGAGAGATGCCACCAGGCTTAGGGAAAAATTTATACAGGCCTCAAGTAATTTTAGTTATAAGGATGAGGCAATTTATTACTCCATTTCAGACTCTAATTTTCAGTACCGTACTTCTACAGTTAATTAGTACATAAAAAAAAAATTGTAGAATGATGTGCAGGCCCCTGTGAATCATGGATCTGGGGAATTTTACCCCATCATCCTCCTCTTCTCATTGATCCTGCTTGTTATAACTTGCAATTAAAGAAATTGATGTATTTTTCTTGATTCTGACTTAAATAATAAATTTTCTATAATTGAATGAACTTAGTATAAGCAAAGAAAACCAAAGATTTAACTAATTAGCAATATTTATTAAATAGCAGATGTTCATTAAATATATTCATGTTTACATATAATAACGATAAACAGCATTGATTAGGAGGTAAAAAATTTAATTACAGAAATATTTTAAACTTACTCATGAGATCTTCTTCAGCTATACTATTGTCATTTTCACCATAATGTTTGGATATCATTAGTTCAGCTGAAGACAATTGAATAAGTAAATTGATAAAAATGATAACTAGGTCCTTAATTAAATACAACAAAATCTAAACTAGCTTATAGGACCTTAAATAAAATTAAAATGCAGGAACACTTTCGGGCTGGACTGCCCCTCAGATGAGGGGCAGTCCAGTCCGAAAGTGCTCCTGCACTTTAATTTTATTTAAGGACCTAGTTGTCACTTTTATCGATTTACTAATGCATTTGTCTTCAGCTGACCTACTGATATCCAAACATTATGGTGAAAATGACAGTAGTATAGCTGAAGAAGATCTCATGAGTAAGTTTAAAATATTCAGGCTGTACTGCCCTCAGATGAGGGGCAGTCCATCTTGAAAGTGCTCCTGCACTTTAATTTTATTTAAAGTCCTAACTTAAATAAAATTAAAATGCAGGAACACTTTCGGGCTGGACTGCCCCTCAGATGAGGGGCAATCCAGTCCGAAAGTGCTCCTGCACTTTAATTTTATTTAAAGTCCTATAAGCTAGTTTAGATTTTGTTGAAATTTATCAATGTTCTTTATAGCTAAAGCCCCCTGAAAAACATTGCATTAGATTTTGTTGTATGAATAAATCAAAAACATTTCTGTAATTAAATTTTTTTCTCCTGATCAGTGCTGTTTATCTTTATTTTAATTTTATATCGGGAAGTAAAATATGAATATTTATGTATAATACCTATGTTCAATAATTATGTATTATTAAATTATATAACATATACAAATTATATATAAATATTAATATATGCTTAAAATATCAATATGTTTTTTAATAAATGAGAGGGTATAGAAGTAAAACTCACATTCTTACTTTTGAATGTGAAAAATATCCATATATGTATATTTGGATGAGTTACATTGATTTTTTTATTTCTTCTATATGAATTATTCATTTCTTGTGAAAAATGTGAAAGAAAGTAACAAATTTCAATTAAAATTTGGAAACTGAGTTTTTATATTAAACAGGTATGGATAATCCTAGTTTTGATACATACATCATTTTTTTGTGCATATATAGTTTGATGTGCTAAATGGCCATCAGAAAATGCATTAAGGCAAAAAATAGAAAATAGATAAAAATAATGAAAAACGATACATTATAGGAAAAAATAATGTAATACTTCAAAATAAATCTATTAAATATGTAGTAATAATAATTATGTTAAAATTGAATAAAAATAATGGCTCTTGATATGTAGTTGATATGTAAACTTGGTCAAACCAAACTTCTAAATTTTTATTGTATTTATGTAATATTATATTTATGTATTTTTTACATAAATACAATATAATTAAAATTTAAAAATTATTTTAAATTCACAAACTTGTCTTTGAAAAAACATTTATTCATTAAAATAAGGTGACCAACTATTTTTGGCACAAAAGGAGTACGCCGATCCAGTCGCCCAAGATTCCCTCTCAAAACTGCCCGAATATTTCTGAGTTGAGAGCCAAATGACCTTTTTTTTAGGTCTTGTATTTTGTGTGATGTGAAATGAAAACGACCAATTATTGGTTGTCTTCATTTTTCACTGGATATGGTAATTGGGTTTGTGGAAAAAAACTGTCTTCTTCAATCGACTATATTTATTTTTAAAAGAATATGAAAATGAATAGTAATTCTAATATTTTAAATTTATATGACTTTTAATTATTGAAATCATATTTTTGTGTTGTATGAATTTTTCTGGATAATTCTGAATTTTCTTCCAATAACGCACACATGTCAGAACAACTTGCACCCCCCATGTTGAATTTAACTGTTAAAACTTCAGCTAGTGTCTTTACAGATAGTTTGCAATTTTTCAATGCTCCAGTAATCATTACAAAGTGAAAATACTCTCTCTACACTGCATTAAGTGCCGGGGAAACATAGTGCACATTAATCAATAATTTTAAGTTAATGTATAATAATTGTTATAGTTTTTATGTTTTTAAGAGTACAAAGGAGTTCAAAATAATGCAATGGAGTACAATTTTAAGTTAATGTATAATAATTGTTATAGTTTTTATGTTTTTAAGAGTACAAAGGAGTATAATATAATGCAATGGAGTACAAAAGGAGTACAGGTTTTAAAAGGAGTACAGTTTACAAAAAAGGAATACAAAACTCCCTAAAGGAGTACGTTTGGTAACCTTAATTAAAATGTAAAGAATTGGCACTACTTTGACTGACAGTATTTTCATCTTATTCTTCATTTTCATTGTTGCCTGTATTTTCACTAATATCATCTTTGTGAATATGTAAATTTGTATTTTTCTGTGGTCTTCATCATAATGTTTTAGCAAGTAATTTATAAACAATTGAAATTAATGCCAAAATATTGATCTGAATCTTATGATTCAACAAAATAAAATTAATTTGGAAAAAAATTTAAGAGTCTGTTGTTCCACAATGGACTTGGAATACAATATATGATTGGCAGAAATGGATAATGTGAGTTTTGCTACTTACTTGATACTTCTAAATTAAAATGTGAATTTTTATTTTTGGTACATATTTTTACCTGAATATGATGTACAGTAAGATACAGAATTAGACTGCACTCTTAACTTAATGTCAAAAAAGTTGGAGGATGTGCATTTTGCTTTTATACCCAGAATTACACAATTTCCAGATCTTACTTCCAGTTTTCAGAAAGAATCCAGGCCTATGTGTAAATTTTATTTTTTTCTTCATTACAATTTTAATTAACATTCTGAATATTAATTAAAACTGTAATGAAGAAAAAATAAAATTTATACAAAATTGCAAAAGACATGATTATACTTAATTAAATAATTTGAACTATAATGATATTCTGATAATAGAAACTTGCATTTTAATATTTTGTATTCTTTATTGTTCTGAAAAAATAGAAAATATTTAAAATGAAATTTAAATGTTTTATCATAACAAAAGTAATGACAAAGTTTTTAAGTAATTCCATTTTTTAATACAGAATTTTTAATAACTGAATTTTTCATGATACATAAGAATTCCATCTTGTTACCAAATCTAATATATCACAACATATTTTTAGTTAACATTTTATAACTATTGAATATAAAGCATAATAAAATAATATGATAGTTGTCAAAGAAATTAGAAAACCCAAATATTTTTTATGTTTTTCTGATTTGATCTTATTTTGGTATGATATCAATGTAGTATTCTTTAAAACTTTGGATTTATAAGACTGTTAAAAAGTTACAAAAAAGTTTACTCTGTATATATACTCCATAAAATTTACAATGTTTATTTAAAACACAATTGTGAATAAATCCATTTTTTAGAATCCTAAATTTTAGTTTTGAAAATCTTTCAGGCAATCTAGATCCATTTTTGGCTCTATAGCAATCCTTGTTGAGTAACATTTAGATCAAAATTTAAAAAAATCAAACATTCAAAGAATGTTTTGAATTTTGAAAATTGTATTTTCAAAATTTTCAAAATAATATAGATATTTTAAAAATATCTATATTATTAGCACTGGCTATTTTCAAAACAAATATCTAGTGCTTGTCTGTAATACTGCATAACTGTTCATAACCATAACATAAATACTCACAAATGTGCTGAAATTTACCCAATACTATTAAAAATTTGAAAGCATATAAATAACAATAATTTACAAGCACACATAATATCAGATCATCCCATAAATAATGTCAACTTTTGCATATCTCACAGAACTGCTCCTCCTTGGTGCTACAGTGTGTTATAGCTCGGTTTAGGTAGGATCTAATAGCTGCTTTCTTATATTTCCATTTGTCACTCGACCATTCTGGTATTAACATTTCTATACTTGATGGTTTCCTATATACATTCTGGCAACCAGATGATGAAGTAGACCAAGGGCATGATAAGACATATCACATGGCATGCTCTTCATGTGATGTGAGACAGAGAACAATGGTTATACGTGCATCCCTTATGCCATTAAAATCTATAGGAAATAGCAGTGTCTGAAGAGCATATAAGGGATATTATATTTTGTATGAATTTAATCAAGGACATAGCAACTATAAAGACATGATGCATCCCTTATGCCATTAAAATCTATAGGAAATAGCAGTGTCTGAAGAGCATATAAGGAATATTATATTTTGTATGAATTTAATCAAGGACATAGCAACTGTAAAGACATAAAACATCAATACCATATATGGGCAGGCTATCCTAAATGTCAGAAAATGTCAAGGATGGTTCCAAAAATTCAAATTAGGGAACAGGATCCTCATGGATATGCCCACAGGAAGGACGACCTAATAAACTGGATAATGATGGGCTGAGAGCTGCTGTTGAGGGGAATCCAGAGGCAACAGTCAAGGAATTATTGGCCACAATCATCCATTCATCCCATTCAACTATTCATGGGCATCTAAGGAACATTTGTTGTGTGTCAAAACTGGGTAAGTGGATATCTCATGAGCTCACACCACAAAATCTGCAACAGCACGTGGACATTTGCACTTCCTTGCTCTCTTGTGAAAAGAGAGAGCTGTTTTTGTACACAGTGATGGTATGAGAGAAAAATGGATTCTGTATCACAACATTAAGTGCAAATGTCAGTGGCTTCCTAAACTAATTGTGTCTGCAATAGTGGCTAAATCTGGACATTATCCACATAAGGTTTTATTGAATGTTTGGTGGGATATGCAAGGCATAATCCATTACAAGCTTCTGCTACTGTTCAGACTATTACAGGGGAGGTCTACTGTCAGCATCTAGAACATCTATTCATTGCTTTGCAGAAAAATGTCCAGCACTCTTAATTATAAAGGTATGATTATTTAACAGGACAATGTGAAACCACACATGGCCAGAATGACTTATGCCAAGTTGCAGGAGTTTAGATGGAAAAAAATTTCCCATCCAGCATATTCCCCTGACTTTGCACCATCCAATTATCATCTGTTTCACAGCCTCAAGCACTATCTTGCTCAGAAAAAACTTTGAATGTAAAGATGATGCACTGAACCCTGTGTAAGTTTTTTGGATTGAAATCCATGGACTTCAAATCTGGCATTCAATAACTTGTTGAACAGTAGGAGAAGGTTGTAAGTACTGGGGCACTTATTATGACGATTAAAAAAATCTGTTCCAGGTAAATTTTGTTATTTTTTTTTACACATTGAAGAAAACAGACATTATTTATGGGATGACTTGATATTAAAATGACCTTAGATACTTTTTCTTAATAGGGTTCCAATTCCTCCACATCCATGGTTCCAAACTTCCTGTTTAATGTGTGTTTCCTTTCATTTTTATAAAATCTGTATCATGTTTAATGCTTCAGTTTTTGTTCTTCACACCATTTTCATACCTTGTTTAAGCCATATGGATCCAATTTATTAATAATGTTTGCTCTCCTCAAATTTTCATAAATTATTATATTTTCTGCTATCCTATAGTACCTTCCTTTGATTCCTCAATTCTCAATAAATTCATTTGCTCCTGCCTTATGTCTCTGACATATACTGTATATAAGCTCTCTGTAACAGAACTGTTTTCTGTATTCATTATTACAT
>AYEL01089214.1:0-39911 GCA_000484575.1 Olivierus martensii | reverse complement strand
AATCTGTTTAAATTAAGTGGAATTTTAAGTAATTATTTGTTTCGTGCTGAATAGTGGATCAGAATGTCTGACGCATTATCGCCTAGATATCCAACAGCAAAAATAATTCTGCCAGTCAACATCGCAATGAGCTTGAAACTCACCATAGTTATTCGCTTTGTGTATTGAACTACGCTACTCAACGTTAAATATATTTGAACAAATCTTTGTCTTTGATTTTCTTGATTTTGAAAAATAATTATTCTATTATAAACAGATATATCCTTGCCGTTAAAAAATATCTAAAAAGTACCGCAAATTAAATTACTCTAAAATAATTCAATTTGCATTGTTTAATTAAAGTAATTTATTGTATTGCAATTCACCAGTATTGGAATTCAGTTGCATTTACTTTAAATGTAAAATAATAAAATTAATTTTTCAACAGAATTTGTAACTGATTATTTAAAAACCTTAAATCATAGTTATCATCTTTCGGCTTATTAGAAATTTAGAAAATTAAAATTTCTTCGTTCCTACTGCTAATATACATGTACTATAATATATATATATTATTAGAAATTTAGAAAATTAAAATTTCTTCGTTCCTACTGCTAATATACATGTACTATATTATATATATATATGTATATTAAAGTTATCGTTATAGTTATAGATATATCATCGAATAGTCCATTTATTTATTACTTATATTATTACTTAAATAAATGGACTATTCGATGATCTTTTCAATAACCATTGCTAATAAATTATGAATATCTAAAAAATTCCATAAAAATTAACAACTTAGTGAACAAGTGCAATGTATGTCATCAGGAAAAAGAAATTTACCAGAATGAACCCTTTTGATATATATAGTACCATCAATTGAATAAATTTTCAATTTTTTCGCTTTTGTTTGGATTATCCGTAATATTTCAGCAATACATGTTTAATAAAATCATTGAAAACTACTTATTTAAATTGGATAATTAGAGATTGAATCAGAGTTTCATTATTATAGCTTTACTCGACAATAAAATAAATATATAAATAACTAAAAATATAAATAGTATAATATTTATATAAATAATCATAAAAAAATTTAAAAAACAAAAAGATACAGATAAATGGAATACAGTACAGAAAACAAACAATACAGATCAATATGAAAACTTATTTTTGTTCAATCATTGGTAAATATCGACATTATCGGTTAATAATTTGGCAATAATATACAGTAATTTTTTATCACGTGTTTGACAGAATATTTCATATTAAACCGTTTTTTGTTATTTGAAATAATATAACTATAAAGTAATTAATAAGGATTATTAAGTATTTGATAACTATTGCTTAATTAAAATGCGATTTTTTTGTCGATAAAGAGCAATTCATTTATTTATTCTATACTCATTCTATACTAAAATAATTGTTTTCTCAATGACATTATAATAGAATAAATATCTCGAATCAAAGAATTGTTTTCTCTCTATAAAAGAAAAAAAATGCAGAACATTTGCGAAATTCTGAAAAAGAAATATTCTTTTAATTAATGTAAGAAAATTAACTTTTATTATTATTATTTTTTTCAATAATGCTATAAAAATATCAATGAATTAAGTTTATCATACGAGTTATTTGTTACTTTATGAATTTTTACATCGGCAATGATGGCTTTTATGTAATATGACATTTCTCTGTATTCGCTCTAAAATATTAGCAGAATCAAATCTCATTTAAGTTTTGATCTTTCTCTATCAATTATATTAAAAGTATGCTCATTTCCTTTTCGAGACATTCTTTATGGAGTTGATAATCAAATTATACTCGGCTGGATGGCGGCAGTAGTAGCCTACAATGATTATAGGTTTTCGAATCTCCAGAATTTTGAAAGGATACGAAAACCTACTCGTTGAACACCATCCTATAGCTGAACAATTAGATAGTGATGACCGAATCTGATGGTTTTCCGACAAGAGATGTGGTCATCCTCATCCATCCGGTATAGGTGATGGGACATTTCTTTGCTTACCATGGGCAGCCCATGGTAGGCAATGAAATGTCCCGCGACTTAGTGCTCACCGAGCGGAAAGCGGCGTTTAAAATTTACAAAGTTCTGAAAATATCACTAAAGAATATCTCCGTAAATAGTTACAGCGTAATTAATGTAAAGCGCCATTTCAATGCACAAGTGATGCAGATATCATTTCCTCTGATGGGAATCAACTTCAAGAAGAAAAGAAAGGCAGTGAAGAAAAAATTAATAATTTCGATAAAAGTACCTAATCTGTATTGACACTTCATTTAAATAATATGAACCAATTTGAATAAAATGCTAATCTGTGAGAAAAATTTATTTGGAAATTAGAAAAACAAATTAGAATTTTCCCGAAAATAACCATCCGGCCAACGGATTATCATCATTGAATTTTACAAACTTTTTCAGGTTAAAATGAAGAACAGTATTTCAAGAAAGTTATGACATTATATACTAATGAATCAATGTTATAAAACGATGAAATTATCATATATAGCAGTGGTGGCCAACCCCGCGCCCGCGGGCGCAAGTGCGCCCGCAGTTGGTCTGTTATGCGCCCACGGAAAGATTTACAAAAAATTAATTTAAAAATATCTTTTTTTAAGTTTTCTTATTCATATGAAAATAATTTTAAAACAAGTAATAATAATTTTATTTTTATCGTTTTTTAAGTTTTCTTATTCATATGAAAATAATTTTAAAACAAGTAATAATAATTTTATTTATATCTTTTTATTAGTTTGAGTTTACTACAAATCTACTAAACTAGCGTTTCTATCTAGTGAATGAAGAATTGTAATTTGTCAAATTATAAAAAATAAATAACTAAAAAATGTAGTCTAAATGATTTTAATATTTCCAGATTTAGCATAAAAACCTTTGATCTACCAACAGCAGTTGGCACGCTCCGAGTCTGTGCAGGAATAGGCTCCTGCGGACTCGGTTTGCATCGTTCGCATTCGTGCTGAAATGTGTACATACGACGACGACGCACCGGTATATTATGCTTGTAAATTGATATTAACGACTGAATTATGTATATCATCTGTTGAATGTGGCACGCCAACGCGTTACCACTCGGCCATCCGGCCGCCCTATCATTTTTATTTTTTAAATGTAACAAGATATTTTCCGAACTATTATTCAAATATTCAGATATTTCATAGTTTTTATTTTCCCGAGTATGCGTTCTTTAATTAAATTTTAAATGTCTTTAAAGAAGGCTTCTTTAGTTTCTGAACATTTTACTCCATATTCACTTTAAATGAAGTATCAAAATATTCGAAATATTAATATTAATTATTTATAATTTACGAAAAAAATTATATTATATCATTAATTTTTTGATTACAGATAATGAAGAAATTATCGATAATTCTGTTTCTCGTGTGGAATTAATTTCAACTATCGGATTTCAAGGTATTTTAAAATAATCTGATTAATAATAATAATAATAATAATAATAATAATAATAATTAGTATAGTGTTTATTCCTAAAGAGGACCCGGGTTCGATTATCAAATCCCACTCCTTGGAAATATCATTCACAGGGTTCGGGCCGTTCCTGTTCTCTAGTCTTTGTCAGTATAAAACAATACATTACCAAAATTTGTAATTTTTTGTAAATTAATTAAAACATCAAAAATTTGTAAATATACTGTATGTACTGTAATATACAAATATGATTAGGGTTATAAATGCAAAAAGTGTAATAAATTATAATTCAACTTTTAAAATTAGGGAACTGATTTTTCTTTTTTCTCGTGTATTTCTATAATGGTTATTACAACCGCTTACTGCACAATTCATCATTTTAATAATAATCATACAATAAAACAGTTAAAAACACGAAAAAATCGTCTAACGGATACGACTTATTCATAAGCAAATACAATGTCCATTTCAGATTTGCAACTCAGGTGACGTCATGCGCGGAACTGACCAATTTAGCATCACTAAATAATCATACCGTGTCTAAGTGTATCGTGGTATGGTATTTGTCCTCGTTAATCAGCCAGGGTCACTGCACAATTCATCATTTTAATAATAATCATACAATAAAACATTTAAAACACGAAAAAATCGTCTAACGGATACGACTTATTCATATTGTATATACAATGTCCATTTCAGATTTGCAACTCAGGTGACGTCATGCGCGGAACTGACCAATTTAGCATCACTAAATAATCATACCGTGTCTAAGTGTATCGTGGTATGGTATTTGTCCTCGTTAATCAGCCAGGGGCGTGTAAGGTGACTTACATCCCGAAGTTCAACAGTATCGTATATACAGTATTAAAAGTTCTCTGGATTCATTTGTAATCAGCCAGTGGGAGAGATGGAGTTAACACGACACGGAATCATTTGTACACGAACAAAAACTTTGTACAAGCACTTGAAATATTACAAATTATGATCAGTGTTGTTAGAATATACAATTTAAAAAATTGTAAATTATTATATGTATTAAATTTTACTGTATTTACAAGAAATAAAAATAAATTTTGACTGAAAATTAAAAATTATCAGAAAAACCCAGAAAATGAGATATTTTAGTGAAAAAAACCTATCAACCCAGATGACAATAAAAAAAAACCCAGATCTGGTGAAAAAAACCTATCAACCCAGATGACAATAAAAAAAACCCAGATCTGGGTGGAAAAACCCAGGCATGGGGGAACACTGACTGACCGCTGACGTTTGATTCGAATATCGACGACAGCGACACCTCGCGGCAGCCTCACAATAGCAATTGACAATTTGTTTATGTCAGTTTCTCTCTCGTACATTGACAAGTTGTGACATGAAAATTTCATGTGGGTGTCATGATGGTTCGCAGAGTATCGGACTACTGGAAGTGTCGAATTACAGAGACTCAACTGTACATTTATTATTTTTAATAAGTCAATTTTCGCTATATCAGTATCAATTTTCAATACAATTGAATTTTTCCCATTACAATGTTAGATTGGAAAAGAAATATTGTTGTGTGTTTTAAATTTACCTGTATTGAAGATTAGTGCCAATCAAATACAGGTGCTCTTCTAGTTACAAAAATTTATACTTATGAATGTGAAATTTCAAAAACTCTTCAACAGTTTTAAGTAATATGATAGTTAAATATTCTAGCAACCAATATTATGCAAAATTACACTGTTAGTTAACATATTATGGCAGTATTTCAAGATGATGGTGATTACACCAAAAATTACTTTGTATTTGAACTCTTCATTAAAATCTCTGGAACAAACTTTTAATTAGTCAAATTGTGAAATATATTACAATATATAGTATACAAAGTTATTTCATTATTTTTGAAGCTAAAACAATAGCATTATCTGAGTTATGAACAACCCAATTTACAAACAAAACTTATATACAAATTATGTTCGTTAACTAGAGGAGCACCTATATTGTAGAATGGTCTCATTGACATGGAGTGTTGCAAATGATTTACAAATTTTTATTTATAATGGCTGCAAAGAAAACTGATGATTCCTTTATATAAATATATAAAAGCAATTACATCAACAAGCTTCAAGAAATAAGCGAATTTAGATTAAAAAAAAAAAACTATCTTTTTTTGATGAATAAATTTACCAAAGTTAATAAATTAAATATAAAAAAATTTCAGAATTTTTGTTCTAATATTTAATTCTATCCATAACTGGTATAGCCCTAAGAATAGGCAAATATTTAATGTTTTATTATTTGAGTTAAAAGCATCACTTATAAAAAAAATAATGCAAATTTAATAAATATATATTATGTAATTAAAGAACTGATCTTATAAAATTTTTATTTATTAATTATTTGCAATTAGAATCAATATTAATTATTTGTTTAATAAACACTAACATATTCCAGGCAAATGGCGGATTAATATTTATATGCTTAAAATTTTATTTATACATATTTTAAAGTAGTACATTAATTTGTTTAGTTTATTTATTTATACGATTTTTAATTTAAACTTATTGATAAATATATTAAAAATAATAATTATTCTTAATATAGATAAAAATGAATCAATATATATCGATGTACAAATGTTATAATCTCTTTTCGCCATCTGCAGGAAAAAATTAAATTAATGTTAACATGAGTTTAAAAATTTATTTTCATATCATTTTAAATGAAAAATATTAAATATAAATTAAATTCGTAAAATAGCAGCTTTAAAACAGATTTGAATTAGGAAAAGGTTGTTATTATGATAAAAAAAAAAAAAAAAAAAAAAAAAAAAAAAAAAAAAAAAAAAGGTTGTTATTATGAAAAAAAAAAAAAAAGTGAGATAATATACAGAATTTTGATGATAAGTTTTGTGATATAGTATTTTAAAAATGTCAGCCAACATGGAACTGTATATTGTATGCAGTTAGCTTACATTATTGTTCAGCATCAGTTAGTTTTATCAGTGCCAAATAATTTTTGAAACTCGTATTAATTTTACCAATTTTAACTTTATTCTAGCTTGATCATCACTATAGGTAGAAAATTTGCTTCATTTATACAGAATTTTCAATTGTTTTGATTAAAATTTTATTTAAATGTATCATATCAGATATTATATTCAATTTTTTTTTCTTTAGCAATATTATTAAACATTCTTTCATTATAATTAGGAACTCAAATGTAAACAACAACATGATTGATTAAACTATGCCAATAACCAGTTGGAGATTGAAGACTTCTAATTGTATTGCTTCTTTTTGGTATATGTTTAATATACCAAATGTAAAATAAGGTAAGATTGTAAATTATCTGTTGATGAGAGATTTGTTCTCTAATATTGAAGACATAGATTGGATTTCACTAAGTAGTACTAAGTAGATTACTTTAGAAAGCACTAATAGGCACATCACTCACAAGCGGATTTTTGACCTTATCCAATATTATTATTTTTTTTTATAAAAATATTTGATACAATTCTGTAAACTCCAAAAATAAATAAATAAATATCTCTGTTTTTAATTGAAACATTTATATGCAAGCATTCTGATTTAGGGTTTTTTGCATTATAAGATGTGGATATTTTATTTTTTAAAATTTGTAGCTTTCATTGAATTGAACATATTTTTATATTCAACATCTATTATTTATTGACAAAATTGATGCTGAAAAAATATAATTGTCAATTCAGATATAGATAATAATAATCATCATCAGCAGAGTAATGATTTGATGATTATTGTTTTTTTTCTGTTAATTCAATATAGCAAAATTACAAGATTTTTATCCAGCAGTGAATAATATATAATTACATAAACTTACTGAGTAATGTTTGCTATAAAAGCATAAATTTAGGATCTGTTAAGAGTCAAGTTATATTATATAATATCATACACAATAAGTATCATATCATTGGTAATTTTGTATATGTGTGGAAGTTAACATGTCTTGAGAGAGAGAGAGCAGTTATCTTGATTTCTTCGGATAGGGTTAGGTTAGGTTAGTTTTATTATGCCGCCATATCCTCATGGGATATTCTGTATCTGGCGGCGGCCATTTATAGCTCCCATCACAGGCTGGCCAGCACCCATGATGGGGTAAACCGGATGGTTGAAGGATGGGGTTCAACAGGCCGGGCCCGGACCCCTCCTGAAAAATTGGAGGTGTGGGACCCAGTTTTGAACCCGGATCCTCCAGGGTGGTAAGCCAAAGCTTTACCACGCGGCCATCCGGCCATTCTTCGGATAGGGAATATTGGTAAACATGTAGTTTACCTGTGAGAGACTATGCAAGGCACGGTGCATACTTTAGCAACTTTGAAAATTTTGTCTTATCTTGAAAGCAGAGATTATTTTTTATATGAATCTTTAAACAACGGAAGTGTTGGTTCATATTTTGATCATCAGTCAGTGAGGGACGATTCTTTAATTCACTAATGTATATTTTTCCAAAAGGTAAAATTAAAGTTTTAAAATAAAAAGAAAAATTTAAAGATTGAAATTTAAAGTGTTACTGAGGTATGCACCACACTTTGCACAGTCTCTCATAGGTAGGCTACATGTTTACTGGAATAGTGACTTTGCTTCTTCTATTCAGCTTCAATGGATTCTTGATTATATTCTGTTTCAACAAGTTGGCAGAGGTATGTTTTGCTTTTCCTCTCTGCTCTTTCTTCTCTTTTTCCTCCGTCTTCATCTTCTTCTTCTTTCTTCTTATAATCATAACTGCATTTATTATATACTCTCTCATTGATTCAGCTTCCCTGTTTTTATTTATTTATTCCAACCTTATGATGTCAGTCTGCAGTTTTGATTGTGTTGCCAAATGTGGCTTTGTTTATAAAATTATAACAATATTTTATGATTCAATCTACATGACATTTAATTCTATATGATTTTTGCAATATGATGATTTATTCTCCAATTATGTGTCTAATATAATTCCTTATAATAATAATTTTTGAATATATATATATTTATAGAAGTAATAATGATGTACTAATTTACAAACATAAAATAATGGGTGAATAAGTTAATAAACAAAATGTTAAAATTCATTACAAATAGGAATTAAAGAATGGAATCTAAAACCTAACATTATTAAGGACCACTTAAAGGATAATGCAATATTTATAGAACTGTTTAAGCAGTGTTGAGATGGATGCTCCCTAAATGTTTACAGTGTTTGCATTCCCAATTGTTTACATTTTGCAACAATGGCACTGTTTTAAAGGAGAATAAAATTTGAAAAAATTAGATACATTTTATAGGTAAAGAAAATAGAGAAAATTAAGTTTGTTTAATTTATTATTCAAATTAATGAGATTTTTATTGTATTATTATGCCATGAATTATATATATAATAGTTAAAATATTTAAAATATGTCATTGTTAAAAGTGTTTATGGCAGTGGAACATGCCATATTGAAGAGTGCTGATTGCTGCATGTGGTCTGCAGAGTAGAATTTGACATTCTTAATATAATATATACAGTAGGTCTTATTTATCAACAAGGTTAGGTTCCTGAAAATTATGATGTTAACTGAAATGATATTAACTGAAACCTAAAACTTCATTGATCTAGCATATAAATTTTCCAAAGGGTGGGTTTCAAATTTGATCCTGAGCCCTCTAAATGAAAAGCCAAAATGTTTGCAATCCAGTCAGTCCAGCTGAGTGTCCTGTGTACAATGTAGTTTATTAAATACTGTATATTATTCATAGACAATATTATATACTTGTGTTAGTCTCATATAAAATATGGACTAACTAATTATAGGTTTCCACCTTGTTTTCTCTCTCTATTATAGAGAGAAATGCAAGAATACAAAGATTTATTGTTTTGTTATCTTAAACTCTCTGATTTTTTAATTAATTAAATTAATTTAGTTTTTGCTGGTGATAATGGCAAAATGACATTATGTGAGATGACATTAAACGAGGATGAACTGTATTAATATTTTAAAAATTGATATTTGATTTATTATATTTTAATTATATTCAAATTGATGATGAAAACAAACTGATTCCAAATATATCAGACTTTTAATCAGGGCTGGGGTGTCGGCAGGAAAATGTGCCGACACTGATACCTACATTTTTTATTTTGCCAACACTGATGCTGACTCTTCTGACAATAAACACACACAAATGATTTTTTAGAACACATTTTTATTCAATATTTATTATTGAAAAAATTATTTATTCATCTGAAAAAGAAAATAATTATTTAATACATTTTTTAAATTTAAAACCAATAAATTATGAGCAATGAAAAAGTTATTTTTGACCGACTCCCCATCCCTGCTGTTAATAGCAGATCATAAGATTATAAATTCATGTTCTGATAAGATTAGAGTCATTTTATTATTGTTGAGGATTTAGTTCTCTGATTATATAATTATGTGTGTTTTATTTTAATTTTTAATTCATTTAATAAAATTTTCTTTTATACTGTATATTCGACTAGTTATCCTGTGTGTCCCATCCATCTTTTAACCAGATTTTCATCAAGATAGGCCCTCACATCATTGAAAACATGGATTAATCTAGGAAAGAAACATTTCCATTGGGAACGCTGAAAATGCAATGGATGCTTGATTTTGTAAGTCCTGTTTCACGAACGCTTACCGAATAGATTTTTCTAGGAGATTTCTTAAACCTTTCGATGACTTCTCTTTTTTTTTTGGGACTAGTGGATGTCCGTGGTCTTCTTGAATGTTTCTTATGGACATTGTGAACAGTTCCTCCCATCTCAAATTTATCTTGCAAACAAGCAATTATGAGTCATGTTGGTGCATCTCGTTGAAACTCCATTCTAAATTGTCTTTACACTTCACTTATGTTCTCAATCTTCCAGTAGAAGATAAATTTCTTTTCCTCAAAGCTTAGTCTGATTTCAGCCATTACTTCAAGTGTTCAAACTTGAAAAAATAACAAAAAATGTTGTAGTTAAGAACTTTCAAAGAGTGTATACATTTTATTGAGACACCCTGTATATACAAAAAGATCCAGTAAATAATAAATCTTAATATATTTTCAGTTATTAATGTCCAAAATTATACTACCTTTAACTGATATAATTTTTTTTTCTAGCACTTAGATAGGATACAAAAAGCTTTATGACAGTTATTATGTAGCGTAAAACTCTGGTTAAATCTACATTAAAATTGGATACAAAAGCAAATGGATTCCAAATTCTATAATTAATAAATTATAGGGCAAAATGATTTTGTTTAAATTCATGATGTTATCACAAGATCTCATGACATCATCATCATATAACAAATAGATTACATCATCATACATAATATTGATAAATGATTGTATGATTTTATACTTTAATGAATTCAGAAAGAACAAATAATTTCTCCTAATTGTAATTCAATTAGTCTGATGATGATATAACATTTCAATAAATATGAGGTTTGAAATAACACATGAAATCAATGAATGAAATAATTTTCTAATTAATAAAGAGGATAATTCATGAGGATAATACAATGAATATAAGTAAAATGATCAATTTTTGAAATGTATAATACACAACATCAATACAGTAGAATGATCAAAGAATTTAAATATAATAGAATGATCAATATTTTATCATATATAAAAGAATTTTTATTTTTATAATCTCTAAACATTTTTATTTTATTACTGAAACTAAATAAATTCTTTGTTTATTTTTAATTCTGAAGAAAACAAACTATTCTACATAATAGAAAAAAAATTTTGAATATTTTTAATTAAACCTATCTATTGCAAAATAAGCAGTCATTTGTATAATTAAAGACAAAAATACAAAAACATCAAGTAAATTCCAGTCTGACATATCCCTACTGAAGAGTAATAGATATAAATCAGAATACTGAAATAATTTTTGATCTGGTATGTGCCTATATTTGTTAACATTCAACAACAGGCACATGTTTATAGGAAAATTATTTATTTCACCATTGAAATAAACTCTTTCCTACAAGAAAAAGTAAATTGATATTTATTGAACATTAACAGATATATGTTTCATATTTGTAATGAATAAACTAAAACAAAAATAAACTATTTATCTATTCATTCTTCTTTTATTTTTCCTTAAATTTGAATTTTAAAAGAACTGTCCAAGAATCTAGAATATCCACACTGACCAAATCCCTGAACACATCAGATTTTTGGACTTTTGCAGTCCAGGTGCAATTATCTGATATATGGGTAGCATCCACTCAGGGCCAGATTTACCAATAGGCCAACTAGGCCGTGTCCTAGGGCCCCAAAACTATCAATCAATTTTCAACTTTTATAAACTTTTAATAAGAAAAAATGAGTTTTTATTAAAGTGTTAGATAGAAAGTAAAATTTTAAAGGTTCCTTATAAGTTATTAGGAGTTTTTAAAACTAGATGTAGCCGTTTTGAATTTTTAGGTACTAAAATTAGACATAGCTGATTTGAATTTTTAGGGGTCCCAAAGCCTTGACCCAAAGCCTTGCTCGTCCTAGGGCCCCTAAAAATGCAAATCCGGCTCTGCATCCATTTTATCTATTAGTAGTTCTTTGCGTTTTAATCAACAAACATATTACAGGTATTACGGTTGTAGACATTCTGCAACTTAGTGTGCTATTTTTTTATTTATTTTTTTATATTACAGGTATCCCTGAGTTTACAAAACTTTTGGATAATGAATTTTTATTTAATGAACAACATAAATCTATATCATTTTTTGTTTTTCAAAAAAATTTTCACTTTTGCAAAGAAACTATTTCATCATTGATTAATTATCCACTGAAACTTATCACTTATTGTATCAGATATATCAAATTTACTCTGTATACCTTTAAGACAAAGTTAACTTCTGCTCACACTAGAGGATCTGGTACCAAATCTGGTACTTAGAATATATTACTGGTAATAATATGAGTATCCATAATGTATGTATTGCATTTTTGCAAAGATTTTGCAACTACATAGCATTATTTAACTTTATAAAACAATAATTACACAAGAATATAATCATATATATTAATAGTCAAATTTGGCTGGCTGGCTGGATGCCCTTTTTCGATTGAACTACTGTACCTATTTCTATAAATGGGTATCTTTAGAAAGGTCTAATTTTTAGATGTCTGTGATAGCCCAAATCATTTGTTGTTATTAATAATTTAAAAATTAAATTGAAATTATAGTTCCTCTAAAAAGACAGAGTCCGCAGATGGTGCTGTAATGTAAGAATGGATGCCATTTTATGATTCTGTCATAAATTCCGTACATCAGTTCGGAAGATTTTTCATCATTATATATAATATTATAAGATTATATTTCCGCTCATATAAATGAGCGGATAATTTCTAGTAATTTAAATTTGTGTATTATTTTGTGCCTATTAGTTTTATTAAAATAATAATAAAATACAATAATAAAATCTATAATTAATGAATTTTTAATAAGCAGAATTCATCATCATCATCATCAACAAGCGCCCTCCGATTTCTATATCGGGTCACTGTTTTTGATGAGCCTTTCTCCATTGCGTTCTGTCCTTTGTCCATTCCCTTCTCAGACCCTTTGATCTCAGATTGTCATCCATGATATCTTGCCACCTTCTCTTGGGTCCTCCTCTTTTCCTCCTTCCTTCAACTTTCATGTTCATGAGTCTTTTGCCCGTATAGTCCTTATCTCTTCTCATTATCTGGCCAAGCCATCTTAATCTACTTTCTTGGATTTTACTTGCAATATCCGTAACCCTCACTGTCCCTTGGATGTGTTCATTTCTAATCCTGTCTGCTCATGTCACTCCGCATATCCATCTTAACATTCTCATTTCTGCCACCTTCATCCTTTGTAAATTGGATTTCCTAAGGGGGAGTGTTTCCGTTCCATACAGCATTGCTGGTCTCACCACTGTCCTGTATAATTTGCCCTTTAGACGCACAGGGATCTTCTTATCGCATAGGACTCCAGAGACTTCTTTCCAATTTTTCCAACTTGCCTGTATTCTGTTATTCACTTCTCTACCTGTCTCGCTCAATTCATCAACAATCGAACCAAGGTATCTGAAGTGGTCTGTTTTCCTGATTGTTGTTTCCATCAGTTTCAGCTCCTCATTTTCCTGGGTCCCTATGTTGCAGGCCAAATATTCTGTCTTGCTTCTGCAGATTTTCAATCCTCTGTCTTCCAAAGCTTTCCTCCAATTCTCTAGTTTTTCTTCAACCTTTGCTCTTGATCTTGCGCATAAAACTACATCATCTGCATAGAGCATGTTCCAAGGTGCTTCTTCCCTGACCTTTTCTGATAGGACATCTATCACTGTGTTGAACAGATAAGGACTCAGTGCTAAGCCCTGATGGAGACCCACTCTCACTTCAAAGCTGGTCATTTCTCCCAGGCAGGTTCGTACTTTCGTCTTGGTTTTCCTATACATTTCTTGGATTAACCGGACATATTTCTCTGGTGCATTTCTAACTCTGAGGCTTCTCCAAACTTCTTGTCTTGGCACTCTGTCATATGCCTTTTCCATGTCGATGAAGACCAGGTGGAGTTCTTGCTGTTTCTCTCTGAACTTCTCCATCATTTGTCTCAGGCAGAAGATTGCATCAATGGTTGATTTTCCTGGCATGAAACCAAACTGTTGACCCCCAATCTTAACTTCAGCTCTCAGTCTTTTGTCCAGGATTCTCTCCAAGATCTTCATGGTATGTGACATTAGTTTAATTCCTCTATAGTTGCCACACATTTGGATGTCCCCTTTTCCCTTGTAAATTGGGACAATAATACTTTCTCTCCATTCGTCTGGTATCTCCTCCTCTCTGTAAATCTTCCCCAGGAGGTCCCATAGTAGGTCCAGCCCTTCTTCTCCAAGGGCCTTCCAGGCTTCAGCTGGGATTCCATCCAGCCCTACTGCTTTCCCATTTTTCATCTGCTTCAGTGCCACCTTTACTTCACTCTTTGTGATGTCTCTTGTCAATCCCTCATTTGGTATACCATCTTCATGGTACTTTCGTTCATTCTCGACGTTTAGCAGCTCCTCAAAGTACTCTTTCCATCTATCCTGTATCTTCCCAGTGTTCCTCAGGATTTCTCCATTGACATTCTTGATCTGCTTGATGTGTGTAATATCTTTTGCTGTCTGGCTTCTGTGTTTGGCAATGCTATATATTTTCTTCTGCCCTTCCGGCGTTTCTAGGTCATCGTACAATTCTTGACATGCCTTGGCCTTTGCCTGTGCCACCTTCTTCTTTGCCTGCTTATTCCTGACCTTAAAGACTTCTAGGTCTGCTGGGGCATGTGTTGAGTCCCACTTCTTTTTTGCCTTTCTCTTCTCCTGTACTGCTGCCTGCACTTCCTGGTTCCAGGGACCAAGACCACTATTTTAAAGAAACCATCAGCTTTCCATAGCACTTTATTAATGAGACCAGGGTTTTTAAAATAACTAGAAATATTGCATAATTTAAATTATAAATCCCTCCCACATTTGTAAAACTGGCGATAACCCCTTTACATGGTTTTGCATATGTAGATGGACTTTCCTATCTTGTCATATTTTTTAATTAAAATACATAATGTACAAAATACTGTATATTTTTTAATTAAAATATACAGTATTTTGTACATTATGTCATTATTTTATGTTATGTATTTAAAATCATTCATGATATTTATGCTATTTCTTCACTGAGATTTCTTTAAAAATAAAATATGTTTTATTTTTTATTATGTAACTTACTTTAAGCTATTTTAAATAAATTTAGAAGAAACCTATCATCAAAGACCATCTGCTTATTGAGACCGATCATTGACCGCCCGTTGCTGGTCTAATTAGACAGGTTATACTGTATTAATAATATAGTGCATTCCGCTTGATCAGACTACATTGGGTTAAAATGCTGACAGAGTTGGGATACCAAATTATTTGTATTTCAATTAAAGTTGAAATTTGAAATTTATTTACTGTGCTATATGGACCTATTTTACCATATGAGCATTGTCTCAAATTTTTCATCACGTTATATCAATAAATTGAATTTTTTGGAAGTAAATACTGATGTTTTTAATTCTGCTTATTAAAAATTCATTAATTATAGATTTTATTATTGCATTTTATTATTATTCAAAACAAAATTTGGATTCATTATCAGAAGTTAAAAAAATGCAAGTTCACAGAACTTTTTATACTAGTAATAAAATTTTTGCCACAAAAATATGATACCCTGAAAAAATAGTCATAGTATTAAATAAATAACAGTAAATGTTTAATGAACTTTATTTGGTTAATCTACATACAATTGTAGAACATTAAAGTTTAAAGCAAAACACCAGTAACATTTATTAAATTACAATTGGACGCAATTAAAAGAATATATGATTGACTTACAACTAATGAAATATTCAACTGTGTTTTATTATGAGTTTAGCCAATGTTGATTGTTGTGCATACTCAAGTGACTTCTTATGAACAAAATCATAGTAATAAATCATTGATCCAGTGCAAACATGGGGCACTGGATCAATGATTCTTTCCTGCATAAAATCAACTGCTATAATTAACAGTTCTTTTGTTGAAGTCATTACCAAATAATTTATTTCATTAGTGTTTACAGATCCCATGCACAGAAATGCAATGTTTTCAAATCTCACAATATTTTGAATGAGTCTAAATGATTCTACTGGTCCCAATAAATGATGCACTAGTCCTAATAAACAGAATAAATTATGCTTAATTTAGCCCATTTGAATCAAGTTCTGGAAATTTGATCTAAGTGGCTGGTTCAATTATTTGGCAATCTGATTAAGTGAAATGCACTGTACTGACATAAATGAATGCTAACAACTTGTTAACTAGTATAGAGAATTCACATTCTGCATATTTCTAAACAGAAGCATATTTATTATGTATCATTTATGTGAATAAATTATTATAATAATTTATGTTCAGATAAAAGTTTCCATGTTTTCATTAAATACTTTGAAATTAATTTTTTTTTTGTTCATAATTTTACTATGATGCTGCATTTTGCTATAATGAATAATGATAGTGGGCAATCAATAGATATAGTATAAAATATTTTCAATTTACAACCTGGTTTAGGGAATAGAATTTCTTTCAGTACTCATCTATAGTTTACTAAATAAAGTGTAACCTTGTTATCTCGAATCTCTCTACCTTGAAACCATTTATATAGAAAAAAATTTTTTCCATGCACTTTCGGCATTAAATTAATATAATTTCAATAGTTATCTCAAAGTATTTTCTTCAAAATCCTTGCTATCTTGAATAAGTTTATAATTTTTGTGCTACAGAAATTAAAAATATGAATTTTCCCTCACTTTCGGAGTCTAAACAAAAGATTTAAATTTAACAAAAGAATGTATATGTGCCACCGATAACCTGAACAGGAATTTTTTTATACATGATTGGAATATTGAACATGCCATACAGTAGTTTCACTTCTAATTGTTGATGGGTTTTTGTCAATATGATTGTGTTTAGTCAGTGATATTTCAACCTTTGGTTTATAAGGTAAAGGAGTATTTAAATGCTAATTTTCATGGAAAAAAGAGTATCTTATTGTATCTTATACAGTATTAAAAACTATGGTATGCATTATTAACATAAAAATCTTTATTTTATTGGACCTTGATATCTCAAACTCTTTATATCGAATTTTGTTTTGTTCCCGTGAGATTCGAGATATTGAGGTTCTAATGTATTTCAGTTGTTGATTGAAGATTTATTTCTGATTTAAGAGTGAAGGTAAAAACAGCAATAAATTATGAATATGATAAAAATTTAAAATGTTTTTATTTAATAACAGGTATATATTTTTAATTTATATTTTTTTAAAATTAAAAAGAACTGATAAAAGGCATTTTCAAAAAATACAATATTTTTGAGCTTACCTGCTCTATCTTGTTTGATATCTATTGTACTCATATAGCCATCTTCCCACCAATAAAACTTTGCAAGATATATTGTTTGCAAACAGGATGTTGTAGCCATGGCCCAATTCCAACCAGTCTTTTCAATTTGAGCTTTCCAACAAAGTAGTATTATTAACTGCATAGCCATCATACCAAATCTGCAATTTGTCCATTGTTTTATATCAAACCATTTCCCTAATCTTGGATATAACTCTAAACCCCAATAGAAATCAAATATGATACTTCCTGAAGAGCCATATTCACCAAGTGACTGATAAAATCGACCCTTTAGATAAATGAATATTGTAACACAATAACCAAATACAATTGTATTACTGATGATGATATTAAATTTCTTATACCAATGCAGAGCAGATGTCATTGAAAGAAAGAAAATTGCAAATGTTAAAGTAATGATATAATACTTAAATCCGGATTTAATATATTGTGGTCGATGACCACTAGATGTGACAGGACCATAATATATTTTGCCTCCTAAAATAATCAAGGCTAAAATAGACCATAATATGAAACCTCCTAATAGAGCAATAACTTCAGTATCATATATCAGTGAATTTCTCCAGGCTTCAATGACAAAATTAATAATGCCATTTTCTGTTACTGCTTGAATGTTACTTTTCTTAACAACAGCTAAATATACAATGCACATAGAGAAGTTTGTAGAGCCAATTATCAAGAAAATAGGTGTTAATATATAATTTATGATGTACATAAATCCAGATGACTTTTGATTTTGAAGTTTTTCCATTTTAAATCTGAAAATTTGAAAAAAATTTTATAGAATTAAATTAATAATAAATTAATTAATTTTCAAAATCTTATCAATTGCTTTAATTTATTAATTGGATTGTATAATAATCAAATTTAATTTGAATTTAAAAAATATTTATTTTTTGAATAATCTTTTGAATGTAAAGATTTATTATAATAGTAATATTCAAGTATGTAAAATAAAATAATATGTATTACTATATAGATTCAGAATTTCATTTTTAGAACTATATGATAACCAAGATGATAACACACAAAAAACAAACTAAACTATTAACAAGAAAAACTGAAGATCATATAGAAATTATAAAATATTAATATAGTTGCAAATGATAGCAACAGAGAACTAGAAGAAAACTACAGTGGTGATAAAAAAATTCATTTTAAAATAACATATGCATATAAAAAATACATTTAGAGAAAAAATTCCCTCTTCAGTTTTTAAATGGATTAATTCGTAAAATATCACTTTTTTAATATTTTACAAATCAATCTAACAAAATAAAGCAGTAATATTTGATGGTGCTGTTTTATTGTTTTTTCAAGTTTAAAAGGGACAATATAGCTATTTTTGGATGTTATGCTTAGTTCATTTTCTCTTTTAAAATGAATCAAAACTTAAAATTGCCAATAATAGATTAATACTATCAAATATCATTATTTCTCTTTTAATAATGCTTAATACACTTAATAGTTTTTAAAACAACTTACAATTATTGCAGCTTTGTTTTCTACAAGGAAAATAATGAAATTTAATAATTATAAACTTCTGTTTTTCCTATGCTAATGTTTGAAACCAATTCTGTTAAAAAAAAAGTTTAATAGTTTAAAAGTTAAGAATTCAGTTTAACTGTGCTTTTATCAGCATCATAAATTTTAAATTATAGTGATTATATTCAGTTCCTTATAGTCTACAATATAAAATATATTGAATTTAAATTAAAATAAGAGAATATTATATATATGAATTAAAAGTTTTTAAGAACTGAACTGTTGACTAATTATTTTACTAAAGTTTACAGCAAATATATTATTATATATTGCAATATTAAAAAATAAATAAAATTTGATTTTAATTAAAAATAATCAAGGAATTTATATTTAAAATAAAAGATTGCAAATTTTATAATGCAAAATTAATCATCCTTGCAATAATGTAAATTTTAAATTATATTGTTTTTAATTAATTTTGCTAATTTTTAATATTTAGCTTATTTTTATAATAATCATTGATATTGCTGAAGATAAGTAAGCAAGTAGATCAAATTTATAATACTAGCATTTATTTTTTATTTAAAATTAATGTTTCAGATTAAATATTAATCAAAAATTATATTTTATCTGAAACAAATACAGAATATTAAAATTTAATTATTAATTAAATATTTTTTAAAATGAATAAAACAATTCATAACATATCAATTACCTTTGCTATCAATATTTATCTGCAAAAATATTTGTGAATCGGTTATAAATTTTAATTATTATCGTGACAGAATATTGATTTAGATATATTCAAAGTATTATATGAAAGAAACTTAGCAAAAAATTTTATTCTGATTTTTGATTTATAGTAAAAAAAAAAGTTTTTTATCGAAAGATATTTTACAATTTTATTTTGCTGTATAAATATTTATTATCTATTTATTTATTTATTTAATCAATTAAGAATTTTTAAATCTAAATATTTTACGAAATATAATAAAAGCAATCGATAAATTTAATATATGGTTATTTATTTATCTTTGTAATTTTATTTACCGTAGTGTATAATTTATATATTAAACAACTGTACAAATTGTTTACAGATTTGTAAACACTATAATGTAAATAATTTTTGGTCTACAGCTAACTTAATAAATCACTTTCCTTCGTAAGGAAGATAAAACAGGTTTAATACGTCTTGTGTTGTTAAAAGGAATAAATTTTGAAAAGATCAAAAAATATGAAGGAATGATTAAATAACTTGCATTTTTAAATTTATTAGAACAGATTTATTTAACAAACTCGTTTAGTTACGGTGAGAAGTACTGAGTTAGGTTACTCTGAATTGCTTAATTTTAAATTGTTTAATTAAAGTAAAAACTCTTACCAATCTCTTACAATTCTTATCGGTAGCCAGCAACGATTCTATTACCGGTACATAAATTTAAAAAAATCGAAAACTGTCTTGTATTCTTCGATCGTTCTTTAACTGTTTTGAACAGTTACAATAAATAATAAATTTGACATTGATTATACTGTATGTGACCTTCCGTCGTCAAATATAATGAGATACGTAGAGATACTTCATCCTTGACACTTCTTAAGCGATATAAATTTTTATGAATGCTGCAAAATCGCAACTTATTAAAGGCTATTTTCTTATTTTCATTCAGTAAATAAATCCTGAATGCATTTGAAAACTTTAATGATATATAATATTTGCAAATGATCTATCATTGTTTTTCGTGATTGTGCTTCTGCAATAATACTATTCGATACTATTAACATGGAAATCATCTTTAATTATATTTTACTCTTCCATGATTTTACTGTGTGCTCACACAGTACAGTTAGCCCTCGTATAACACGGATGTTAGGTTCCATAGAAACGCCGCGTTATACGAAACACATCACAGAAAAAGTTGGGTTAGGTTTATTAAGTTAATTGCAGCAATAAACACTTTGAATGGTTAAAAAGAAGACACTACATAAAAATATGTAATCATTACATATATGTGTAATCAGGGTCACATTTATATTTTTAGAGGCCCTAGGCGCAACATCATTTGAGGCCCCAAACACAGATTACATAATACACATACAGATGTTCCACTCCCTATACCAGCCTTGGAAACTTTGGAGAGCATTCGCTAGCCAATCAGAAAGCAGCTCACAATACAGAGATGGCGTTTCAACCGATTTACGTCACCGGATACTACATGACATCACGCCGGAAGTAGTTGTGATGCTGACACGTGGAATGCGATGACGTAATCATCAATTTACTACTGCCGTAAATTCATTGTTTTAAAACCGATTAAATTAAAAGTTTAAATATATATTGTATTTAGATACATTTTTATATTCTAAATAATATATTAAGCTATTTTTTGAAGAAAACAGTAAAAATATTAAAATGAAATTAACTCAATTATTGCAAATATTAATAAATTTATTGAAAAATATTCAAAATTAGGAACATTTCTATACAGCATTTAATCAATACAACACAATATCTTATCCCAAAAAATCTACATATTTTATGTTTAAATACAATATCAGATGGAAAACGAAACAGTGAAATACCAAAATCTTGTTTGGTTTTACCACAAATGATACATCTTCTATAATGACTTTCTTCTTATTCATTTTATATTAAACGTGTATAATCACGAAACTTCTTTCTTTACTCTGGAGGCTAATTCCGAAACTTGTATATATGCATACCACTAACTTTGAATAATGGCGCCCAGTCAAAGTTCAAACTTGAGAACTCCCGTTATACCTGTCACGTGATATTAATTCATCAAACAATAATTTTTAATTTAAACGAAATTATTTAATAATTTTGAAAATCTGACATTAATATAGCTAAATGTACAAGCACTTTTTAATAATATAAAATTAGAAATATAACATAACGAAGAGGTCGCTACCGTTGTTGAAATTTCCACTAAATGTGCTGAGTGAAACATCTGTATAAATGTAATCTGTGGCCCCAAAATAACAAGTCTATTTCAATCTCAATTATGAATTTTGTATTTAAAAATAAATACTTTATTTGGCAACTATAACTGGACTGTTTTCTATATTGTTATTTATGAGAAGTAAGGTTTTAAAATGTGGCCCCCATAGAGAGAAAGAGAGGTCCCAGCTTGCGCCTGATGGTAAACTCGGCCCTGTAAGTGCTAATTTCTCTAATATAAATTCTTAAAGTTTCATAGAATTTTGTAGACTGCATTGTATAAGTACTGCATTACACGAGGGTTTACTGTAATTCTGTTATGGCTAATATTTTGCTTTGAAAGTGTGTATTAAATTCAGTATATTTATGGAGAACAAAATCGAGGAATATAAAATAATTTTATAAATGAGTAGTATGTAGACCGCGTTGTATACTTTTTTACTACGTTGTATACCGGCTTTATAAACATCTTTAGTTGCCCTGAGCTCATCTACATGCTATATATTATTAAAATATAACTGTGAGTGGATTCCATTGTTCCAAGATTTATTTAACTATTGTCAGCGATAACCACCAATTTTGTGATGAATATATTATTTTGTAGATACATTTTACAAAATGATTGAAATTTTGTAAAAGAACAATGTCGTTCATTACTAAATTTAAAATGTCCGTAAATGTTTCGGCAAGATCTTCACATATATCTGATATAGCTTCTTTACAAGTAGCAATCAGATAAGTGTGAGAAATGGCATACACATTTAATAATCAGAACCGGCGGAAGGCGGTAAAAGGTAGGTATCGCCGAAGGGCGTGTGAGAATAAGAGCACTGCGAGTGGCCCTGAATCTACTAAATTTAATAATTGTTACTTGCGTTTGTTAGCGATAGCAATAGTAATAATGTTTCTAAATGTATTATTTTAACTTACTGCGGAATTTTTGAAATTGGCAATCCATATAATTTTTAATTCACTATCAAGTAGAAGTTATCACAATATTTTAATGTACAGTATTTAAAAGTACAGATAGGCCTCGATTAGCGCGACTTAAAATATTGATACCGTTATTCGGTTAGCGCGAGAAAAGATTCGATTAGCGCGAGTTGTAAACACAGATCAGTCTTACTAACAAAGCTCCTTTTATGATGTCAATTAACAAATTACCGTTAATTTTCGGTTAGTAAAACCGGACGAGGAGCAGTCCAAGAACGGTCACACGATTTTGAAGGGGTGAAACATCAGAAAGATGGGCTTTTTGCCGTTAACTGTTTAACATTACTGTACTATTATTTAGCTTTGCTATCGTATACATACAGTAGAGTACAGAATTTTCTCTTTTAAAAAGTATCGAAATGGATAAAAGGAAGAACACTTTTGATGATAAAACAGGAAACGAAAAAAAGAGAAGTGATTACGCTACAGCAAAAAATGGATGTGATTGAGCGACATAAAAGCATTCTTTGTTAAATTTTTTTAAATAAGGATATCTTTACAAATTTATTTGCCTATTATATTGCTGTACTACCGATATTATTTATTTTCTTTTGTTTATTATCTGATTTCTTTATTTAAAATAAAACTTGTGAAAAAAATTTGTTTTTGTTATCTTTTGGTGTCGTATTCTGCTAATAAACAAATAGAAAACTTGTTAAAAATTTCTCATTGGTTCATTAACTTCGCTTATTAATGCTATCTGGAACTAATTTACTGATTCAATAAAGTTGCAATGCTTAATTGCAAATCGGCCTATTCACTCAATTCTCGACCCAGAATTGGCGGCCAGGCGGCGCTCAACTTCCGCTTTCGATTCGCTATTTTAGTTTTGATTTGGCGGTTGGTTTGATGATGATATGAGACGCAATTCCTGGTAAGTTATTAATTTAGATGATGAACAATGATGTAAAATATGAAAATAAATATTTACAATAAACTTAACACTAACTGTTTAAGAGTTATTCATTGTGAAGTTAGCTAATGGCCGGAATCTCACAAAGCAAGAACCAATTACCATATTTTCCATAGAGTTAATACTTCGATTAGCGCGAGAAATTCGTAGAACCAATTATTCGCGCTAATCGAGGCCTACCTGTATATTTATTCAAATAATTTGGAATAAATATTTCCAATAAGTATATGGGTTTGATTAACACTCAAACCCATACACTTATTGGAAATATTTGGAAATATTATTGGAAATTTAGCCATTCACAAGCCAAATCGATTAACTCCACTTTTTGATTATTATTTTTTTAAAAGTGTCAAAACACTTGATTAACTCTTAACTATTTATATTAAAAATAAATGTCCTTAATAATTAGGCTTAACATCACTAATTGAGAAAAAGTTTTTTGGCCATCGAGTAGTAGTAAATTTATTTCAGAAGCCAATTTGATTAACTTTATATTCTAAAGTAAATCGTGGCAATAATGCAATTCAAACGTTTATAAGTGGCGTATTATGTCTGAAACATTTTTCTGAATTTACCCTTCAAAGTTAGAATTATATTTTTACGTCATTTAAAATCACTAAATTAGAAGGGATCAATTGAGAGACGTGTAGGAAAGGTGCGATACCGCCTATGTAAAAGTTTTGGCTAACCAGTTTTTTCCATAAATTTTTGGTTTTAGTTAAGATCATTAATCGTCTAGGATACGACAATAAGAATTTAGTTAAGTAATTGTTTAATACAATGATATATGTTAGATAATAATGGCAAGCTGTTCATTTTGTCATGAAAAAATAATTAATCGGTTACTTTGTTTATTATATTAAACAAAGTAAAAGATGATTAAACACAAAAATAAGACGAACCATATGGAAACTCTACTGCGTCTATAATTCGATGACTGCGACAAAAAGTTGGTTCCCACTAGCACGGTACCGCAGCGGAAAATACGCGCGTGACGAAAGCGGCGAGGTTTTGACGTTATTTACCGCGGCGTAAAAATTGAATCTATCTAGACCAGGGCTGGACCTGCGGGCCGCATGCGGCCCAGTGCTTTAATGAATACGGCCCACTTCCTTAAAATATTGAAATTTTTATGCACTTATTTTTTTTATTTTTTGAAATTCGCGCGGCATTGTAATACTTTTTATTAAAAAGTGTTGTAATACCTTTTATTGTATAATAAACCAAATTACAAAATACATTATTTTATATACAACACATAATTTATTAGCTCTTGGATGTTGGAATGAGGTCTTCCAGCAGACAGCCTAGCACCCATAATCTTTGTTGCAAAACGTTGTCCTAGGAACGCCATATTCGAGTTACATTTTGACATTATAATAAACCAAATTACAAAATACATTATTTTATATACAACACATAATTTATTAGCCCTTGGATGTTGGAATGAGGTGTTCCAGCAGACAGCCTAGCACCCATAATCTTCTTTGTTGCAGAACGTTGTCCTAGGAACGCCATATTCGAGTTACATTTTGACATCACACAATTCCATGCACGCGCATGCGCAAACCCGTGAAACTCAAATGTTGAATTGCGAGGCACCACTGTATTCCCACCTAGAAAGTAGAGATGTCGACATCTAGTGTAACGACTCAGCATGACTGCCGTTACAAAATTAAAATACAGTATTTAATAAATTATTAGCAATCATTCTTACAGTGAAAAATTACACCATCGATGGTACCAATGAAATACATCGATTGTTATAACTGTCGATGGTTTGATGCATCAGCATGAAAATCCATCGATTAATAATTGACAATCGATGGCATCGCACGGCACTATTATACATCGACGTTTGACTGTTATTAGACTGCATCCTATGATAGAAAATTCTAACTTTTTAATTCCATTTAATTGATACTAACCTGATAGCTCGTTAGTGTTCTCTTGAATGAATACTGTATAGGAATCAACACTACATTTTACTAAATATGAATTTTATCTTGAGCAACGTGATGACTCATACATGCTGATATAAATTTTATATACAGGGTGATTCAAAAACATTGTGTCAAAATTTAGACTTGTAGAGGATAAAATTTTGAGTAAAATCTAGTCGCGTTTTTTGATTTGAGACACGCTTGAAAGTTTTGCGACATTTCCGTTTTGATACATGAGAAACAAGAAACATTGAAAAAAAAAAATTAATTTCAGTACTTAAGTTTATTGGCATAAATTAATTAAATTGTAAAGTAATGCAACTTTAATTTATTAATAATGATATATATAACAATTTGCGCTCTAACAAATGATATTTAAAATAGTGTTAGATGAAATGTTCGATGTTTGCAAAAAATAACTGGACCGACATCTACCTTGCGGAAAAGTTCTCGTTTACAGACGTTTCGCCGATCTATTATTCCCACTGGTGCGCCCATAAATGAGGTACATATCCATCAATTCTGCATAAGAATAGTGATTGATAACACACAAAAAGATTTTAGTAAGCAACACACAACTACTAAACGAGTAAGTTAGCAATTTAATGTTCGAAAATGAATGTTATGTTTGTAAAACAACAAGTTTCATTTAAATAATTGGTCTCTAATAAACGATCTGTTCTCGATTGCTCTAAATTTTTAGGATAGTTTTTAAATGGTAAAAATTTATAGATGATTTTAAAAATACGTTTTGACTGAACCGAAAATGACGTCACAAAACGCGTTATATCTTTTAAACGGAGCTTCAAATAAAAAAACGTGACTAGATTTTACTCAGGTTAGTTTTGATTAAGCAGCCATATCGCACGAGGAATATATATATATTTTTTGTCAATAGATGACGCCTCACTCCATTCTGGAAGAATACTATGTGGCGGGACGAACAAGTCCTTCCACAGGCTGCCCCTCTGCGGAGGGGTCACCGGATTGTGGAGGACCCCATGATATATATATTTTCAAGGGGTGGGGCTCGAGACTCTAACCCAGGTCCTCCAGGGTGGAAACCGAATGGAATTTATATTGAGGATGATCAGCCACTAGTCCAGTGTTAAAATTTTTTTTAATTTCGATATTCCTATGCATGTAAAGCATTGTAATGTGTGTAATAACTTGTATTAATTTACCACTTCGTCCGCCATGTTGGTTAGTAGAGAAGCAGACACATGCGTTCGGTAAATGCCAAGTCAGATAAGTTAAGCCTGGATCCACATCACCAGAAACAGCAAACAGAAACAGCAACAACAGAAAAAGCAGACAACAGCAAGTTGGTCTGTCTTCTGCTCTACTTTATGTAAATGCCAAGTCAGATAAGTTAAGCCTGGATCCACATCACCAGAAACAGCAAACAGACAACAGCAAGTTGGTCTGTCTTCTGCTCTACTTTGTTTCCACTACAGCAGAAATTCGAAATAGTTTTGTAGAGTAGCGCATTCCGCGCCATTTTACATCCTTTGCCGATCGATAATCACGGGTAACTTTATGAAAAGTAAATTATAATACTATATTTATTTTCTAATTTATAAATACAAAATTAGAAGAAGAAATATAGTATTATGGTTTCCTTTGACGAAGTTACCAGTGATTATCGATCGGCAAAGGATATAAAATGGCGCGGAATGCGCTACTTTATAAATTAGATAATCTACAGTTTTGTATATTGCAACGACCTCTTACGATGTTTAAAAAGTTAAACAAAAATGGACGACGACACAATTATTTTAACACAGTCATTATCTTTGACAGAAATCCCCTTATTTACTTTATAAATTAGATAATCTACAGTTTTGTATATTGCAACGACCTCTTACGATGTTTTGGACGACGACACAATTATTTTAACACAGTCATTAATAAGGGGATTTCTGTCAAAGATAATGTTGAAAGAAATATCTTTCAAAATACGGTTTCCATACTCGACTAGTTCGAAAGCTTCGCTCTCAAGATTAAAAATATTATTTCGAGTAAGTTGATCAACTTATCTATTGTTTCCGCAGTTTTGATTTTTAAAGATTTCAGCTCATGACATCAAACAAACGTCACTCCAAGCGAGACACGATTTGATAAAAGTACAACAGCAAGCGTTGCAGAAATTTAAAAGTTGAAATTTTGTCTGATCTACTTTTCTGCCGACGATTTTCCGAGCAGTACGTTATAAACAGGAAGTGACATCACATTTGGGCGTCTGTTGTCTGTTTCTGCAGTACGTTCTGGTGATGTGGAATCCAAGCTTTAGACGAAACTCTGAAGCCACGTGATCTATTCAGATTGATCTGATTTGTCGAATGCGCCTAATATATTCCTCTTGTCGGCCGGATTAACGAGAACAAATACAATACCAAAAGGAATATTTGGTTCAGGCACTTCTACTGGTGTATGGCGTCTTATCGGGGTTTGCCTATTCCATTAACATAGGGAAGATCCGTTCCGCCAAATTTCTTGGCGGTCAACGAGGGTGGCAGCTTAACGGGGGACGTCTTATCGGGGTTTGACTATATTATAAAGCTTACGATCGTGATGGGATCGGCTGAAATGCGAAAGTATAGCAATGGATCGGGCCCAATCTTCTGAAAAATCCAGAATCGATCCCGAATTTTTCAACTTAAAAACGTATGCTTCATGCTAAATTATGATGCCTAATCTATGACTTAAAATGTATATTTTCAATTTAATGCTTGTTGACTAAGTATTCGGGTGGTGATATAGATTAGGCATCATAATTTAGCATGAAGCATACGTTTTTAAGCCATGTTGAAGGGATGCTTTGGATGTTATGTAAATCCGACAATCACTATGATTTCAACGATATGCTTAAATACACACCGATGCGGTTTTTATTTTGATAGGTTCTATTCCTCCAAATTGTTAGTGAGGCGTATATATAAAAGTTGTAAATGAATGACGTTTCATAAATTTAAATTTGCAAAGAGTGATATAGTGAACATTTTTCATTAAGGAAGTCATGGTTGCAAATGCGAAATGGCGACTTCACAGTGCTATGAATTGTCTGATTTCCCGTCCTTGTGATAGAGAACGAGATAGGGGGTACGTGAAGAGTATTGTCTACGAAACACTAGTGGAAACAGTGGATGAGCTTCCTGAACCCATCTTCACAGCATCATAGGTGAGCATGGAATCTTCCAGGCGATAAGACGAAACATGGTTCATTGACGGACATCACTTCGAATATTTGCTAATGTAACAGGAAATAAAGTTCCTCCATAGCTTTTTTTCGATGATTAGCACTGACATGACTTCTTTTTCTATTACGGCTGTGGAGCCGCCATATCCGAACATTCCTTAATGAAAAAATGTTCACTAAATCACTCTTTATAGCTCTAAATTTATGAAACTTCATTCATTTACATCCTGTATATAACAAATCATTAGATTTTCTATTCCATTTTAAAACTAACTAAAAAAATTCTGAAGCAAAGAACAGAATTCATTTTAATTATGACTAATTAATTTCTATATATTCCTGACAGCCAATTCCGCCAGCGATTTATGATGAATATATTGACAATAATAATGAAATTGTTCAAAAGATTTAGTAAAAATGAAATTCCGTACGCAAGCCTAACCATATGCACTAAAAATTAAGTTTGTTCTTCTCATTTCTGTCACGAACTTACGTGATTCTCATTTCGTGGTAATAATTAAAGCCTTAAGGTATTATCACCCTCAGAATCTTAGAAAGATGGTCGCAAGGCTTAGTATAAATGAATAAATTTATCTATGTATGCCTACTTAGCCATTCTGATAAAATATCAAAAATATAACATTTTTCAAATCCATTATCTACGAATTATTCTTCCAGGACGTCCAAAATATCAATTTATTTTTATTCTTAGAGTAGAAGTGCACTTTTAAGTTTCAGAATTATCGTACATATTTAAATATTAAAAAAAAAATCATAAAGATGCTAGTAATTTTTATAATTTACTATATAATGATAAATGCAATGCCGTGTTTATTCAAATAAACAGCGCATTTCTTTCATTTGTAAAATGTGTGAATGAAAAAATTGTCCCATCATTTAATTTTTAGAGTGGAGGCGTTTAAAAAATTTAGAAATCTAATAAGTGCGCTGATTATTATAATAATAAATAATATATAGAATAAAAAACATTATTACAGTCAGTATAATCATGAAAATGCCATCGTTTCCTTACAAGAAAATAATGGTATTTTCATAAATAGAACCCCTATAACTTCAGCATACTTCTATTAATTTAACACATAATTAATCATGAAAATGCCATCGTTTCCTTACAAGAAAATAATGGTATTTTCATAAATAGAACCTATAACTTCAGCATACTTCTATTAATTCAACACATAATCAATTGTTAAGTTACTACTACAGTAATAAACATTTTTACTTAATTTAGCATAGATATTTTAGAAATGACAATGCAAACAAGAAAATTACAATTACTAAAAATTTTATTGCAGCTGCTTGATTCTCATTTCACTTTACATCAGCAATTTAACAGGTTTAAAATCAAAATATAAATAATAATATTTTAAACATAAATTGCTTTCTACTGTTGCAAAGTTATGCCGCTTGAGTGGAGAGAGTTATATCTGCAAGTATTTTCAATTCTTTGTAAGTACTTTCCGAATATACCGATACATAGTATTTATTCTTTTTTTTTTCTTAATATCACATAAAGGTACAATGCAGCCATGACCTTCAAATAATACAGCAACACAAATATAATCTCTATATTAATACATAAGTTGTTATTTCTGTCGATTACAGTTTTTTTTAAATAACTTTGGCACAGTTAAATGGATAGTGATGCTGAAGATAAGAATTTCTAAATAGAAATGTCATAAGTGTACCACAAAAGCTGCAGTTTTTATATGTTGATTTTCAATTTTGGATTTTATCTTAAACTGAATCCACGTACCAGTTTCGGTTAGCAAAAATCTGCAATTTGTACAATAGAGTTCGTTCACAGATGGTTTAAAATGGGTTGGACATTAAAATTCTCTAAGTACTAGGTAAGAAAAAAACTCGCGCTTTATTACTTTTTAATATGGAGTAACCGATGGAACTTTGCCAAAGTGTCCATCGAGTTTTTAGCTCTTAAACCATTTGTGAATGAGATGGGAGCGAGCCATATATTGGCAATGATGATCACAATCTCTTGATAAAGGGATAACAAAAATAAATGCAAACCTCTTTACACAAACAACAATCCATCAACAAATTTGTAAATTTTTTGAGATTGCAGACAATAGAAAACACTGATATTCTTTCATTAATTCAAAGGATGTATCTTTAATGTTTGCAAAACTACACTGGCCAGTTTTTTCAGTATGATTTAATATATTTTCAATCATATTTTCCATAATGAAAATACTTATGATAGAATTTTTGATGAATGTTATTTTTTAAATGTAAATACATTGAATGAGTTGACTAGTGTTTGCAGTAATGTGAGTACCAAACAAATCCTATATTTGATCACAAAGTTTTTTAAATCATTAATTATATTCAAATTTATACATCAAGGTCAGATAGTTTTCGCAACAGTTTTTCTAATTACACCTTTCTTCTGCTAAATATTTTTAGTATAACTATTCTATTACATGGAATGTGAAAACAACTAAGTACTAAAAAACTGATTGATAAAAACGAATTGATCGAAGTTTGTTCGAATGGAAGGAAGAATGTTAAGATAAAACTTTCAATTGTACAGATGAAGAATATTTTCACAAAAAAGAGACGAAAATGTAATAATAATAATAATAATAATAATAATAATAATAATAATAATAATAATCTGACCTTGACTTCCCACTTGCTTGTTGGCACTTTTATAATTTAATACCTGATATGATTCTCGACTTGTATAAACACAAAAAGAAAAAATATAAAGTAAAATAAATAAAAACTGTAATACAACTTTCGTTTTTCTAAACAAAATTTACACAAACAAATATACAATACAGAAAAATAAAAGTTTTATATCTGCTATACGATTTATAATTCTATAATTTTTTTTAACTGTTTGAGAAATCTTCCAGATTAACACAGCTAATTAATTAAAACAAAAAATAATAATAATATATGTATATAAAAATTGGTTATATGTAAAAAATGGGGAAATTTATGTTGGATAAAAATCTGGCAAGCATTGCATTGGGAAGTACTGTTTTATGTTCGTCCATCGTCAGACGATGGATTTAAATGGCAAAAAGACTAGCCTATGTAAAAACAAGGCATATTCATATTCAAATTGTTCTTTCCTAAACATATAATTATTAAAATAAAATAAATTATATTTGAAAACAGATACAAAAATTAAATAGTGATACATACATTGTCAGATTATTAATGTAGAATGTGGATATTAAATTTTTTCCCCCTTAATGGCAATTTGTTTTAAAAAACTAAACTTATTAAATTTCAAAATTTGTCATGCATCCAGATTAAGTCTCTCTTTCACATATGAAATTGATTCAGTCAGCTTTTGTTGAGATTATTTTGGTTTATGATTTAATTTTAATATCGATTTAATCAAAATAATTCAAGTCTCAGATTTTATACCAATAGAAAAAGGTAGTGGAGTATATAAATCCTAATTTTTAGGAACTGTAAGGAATTGGACTGCAATGTATTAAAATTTTGTGACTCTCCGCAAAACATTTTTTTTTCCAAGATTTACTGTTTGGGAAGGATTTCAAGCTTTATCTGTTAAATCGTTGACTATAGGAAAATTAATAAATATTACTACTGCTTATGCTGCTGTTTCTGCACCAAAAAAAGCCCACAGACACTTTGCTTAAAATTGTTATTAAATCTGCATCCGAAACAGTCTAAATATGTATTGTTTTTTGGATATATATCTGTTACTATTCAGTCTTTGGAGCACAACAAATGGCAAGCGAATATATACATGCATAAATATGCTACACAAAGAGAAATATTTCAATTCTGGTGGGACTATTTTTTAATGCAGAAAGAGAACAAAGAGAGATAGAGAGAGAGAGAGAGAGACAAAAACAGGAAAATCAAAACCAATTCTCAATCCTAAATTCTTGACTCAAATAATGACTATGTTATTTGTTTGTTTTTTCCCGCTCGAGTAAAATAAAACTAGACGAACCGTTGTCCAAAGTTGACTTTTTTTTTTATATTTGCAAATTTGAAACATGAAGCAAATAGTACAGTTATAATTTCTACCACAATGAATAATTCATTTTTCTAGACAAATTCTGCTTCTAATTAGAGAATGTTTATGATGTGACATTTAGCGTTCCGTTATTCTTTCCTATGTGAATTTGCTGTGACAATTGAATGTATTATAGCCGAATTAACCGAAAGGATTTCAAATGTTACATTGTACATCAATAAAATACGAAGGTCAGCAGGAGCACTGAAGTGTTTCCATAGCACCCTTTGCCATAAACTTCAATGGAAGGCTAATGGATATCTGCAGATTTATGTCTAGACATGCCATCATGTCATTCAATAACAATGAAGCAAGAATGGATCTGGTGCTTCATTATGTATATACTATAACAGTGACTAGACAAAACATTTCTACAACAAAGGGTCAAATTGACACAGTGCTTACTGTAACTATGTTGCAGGTCCATCACACACAAATTTGGCAGGATTAAAGTCTTCATTAACAAATGAAAAACCTGCAAATTCATCTTGATTGATGTTGCGTAGTACTTCTGGATTTACTGGAGTTAATATCGGTTCTTCTCTAGTAAAATCTTGATCGAAGTTGTTGACATCTCGTTTTGTTTTCTGGAATGAAATAAAAAATAAAAGTTTCAAGAGAAAATTCATAATTTCTTTAATACGTTAATACCAATTCATTCGGACTATGCAATATTAAATAGTCATTGTTTTAATCAACTATTAATATAAAATGAAAAACTGACAAAAAATATTATTAATTATAAAGATGTTCCAATGATTTGCATTTAAAGTAAGCATTTCTGGTTAATTACTTTGTATATTATTTAAGTCAGTGCTGTCTAACCTGCAGCCCGCATGCAGCCCAGTTCAACTGACAAAAAATATTATTAATTATAAAGATGTTCCAATGATTTGCATTTAAAGTAAGCTTTTCTGGTTAATTACTTTGTATATTATTTAAGTCAGGGCTGTCTAACCTGGAGCCCACATGCAGCCCAGTTCTGTAATGAATATGACCCAACATAAAATCATAACTTCCTTAAAACATTGATATTTTTATTATTCAAAACATTATAACTTAATGAAGTTAATGAAATTTTTATTATTTAAATATCTATCTACATTTTCTAAAATATTTTGTATTTCAGTGATTAAAATTTCTTAGATGTCAATGATTTTTAAAAAATTTCTGAATGAAAAGAAGTCAAAGATTATTAAGTTATGATATGATTTTTAAAAAATTTCTGAATGAAAAGAAGTCAAAGATTATTATGCAAAGACATTTTTGCTTATTTGTCATGGTGAATATCATGTATTATACATTAATAACTTTATCGCTTAACAACTATTGTTAGAATTAGCATATTTTATGTGCAGCCTGAGAGAATTTTCTTCTTCAAATGTGACCCAAGGAAAACAAAAGGTTGGACACCGCTGATTTAAATTATAAACAAAGTAATTAACCAGAAATATATGTTTTCTCTTAATAGTATAGATTCTCTTTTAGATCTTATATTTTTAAGACTATTTTTATAAACTTAAGAATTCACATTTAAGAGCCTAGAAATATATGTTTTCTCTTAATAGTATAGATTCTCTTTTAGATCTTATATTTTTAAGAATTCACATTTAAGAGCCTTTTTTTTTTTAAGTATAATATAATCTGCAAAACTTCCTATTCTACACATAATCAATATTAGTGATAACTTTACAATGGTGAACTGTACATCCTAAACTCTGCAGGACTGAAATGCAATAGGTTTAACTGATTACAAAATTTTTATGTCTAAAAATCTAAAATATTTATAGATAAAATTCCCCTATTAATTTAAAGAAAAACTTATTTTATAATTAATTTTAAAATATTTTTATTTCCATTTTAAAATTTTTTAGTGATTTTATTCTCTATATTATATCCTAGTCTCAGAAAAAAGATGGATTGCTGTCATAACTTTAAGAATATTTTTATCGATTTGCTTTCAACAAGCCAATAAAAAGTTTTTTCCCTAAGTTAATAATAATACTTTTAATTCAACTAAAGTAAAACAATATGCAAATTTTATTTTAAAATAATTTTTTCCTAACATAGAGACCTTTGTATAACAAAATTATCAGAAAGTTCATATTCAAAATTATAAAAGCTTTGCTATAGATAAACAATAGCAATGTTTCTCAGCCTTTTTCTCCTCATGACTTTCCTATGAATTTCATTTACTTCTACAATCCTCTTTTCATAATCATTGTTAGTTTGGTATTTTAAATATGGCTCTTTAAAAACATGTTATGACCCATGATGAGAATCGTTGAATTACTGTATCAGTTTCAAAATGAAATTTTTGTTAACATAATTCAGATATAGGAATAATTTCGCAGCACGTGCTTCAACTTTGTTTTCCCGAATGGAAGTGTATTATTTTTCTAGCAATCAGATTCCTCCAATTTTTTTTATGCAATTTGTGGTGGAATTATTTTCCTGCAATAGACATTTTAGGAGATATTTAGGAATAAAGAACCATTCAGAAAGGCATAATTTGATCTATGATATTGCCAGTTTTAAATGTTTTTGTATCAAGCAACTAATAAAGTTCTGTCGGATTTTTCACTATAAAGAGAAATGTGATATGAAGTAAGATATACTTTGATGACCCATGATGAGAATCGTTGAATTACTGTATCAGTTTCAAAATGAAATTTTTGTTAAATTATTCCTATATCTGAATTATGTTATTTCTATATTGATGAAATTACTTATATGAAACATTTTACCAGATACACGACTGGAAGATTTTTCTTTTGTAATGTCAATCGTATTGTTTTCTAATATTGTATTCTGTTCCAAATTTCAATATCTATTTTTTGATAGTAAATTTTAGAGTACAGTGGGTGATTGGTTAATGAACTGTTTGGATAACGAACACTTCACAGAACAAACTGTGGGACCCGCGGACTGACAGAATGACAGGTCGACCAGATGGCCTCAAGGTAAAGCTGTGGCTTTCCATCCTAGAAGATCTGGGTCCCACTCCAATATTTCAGGAGGGTCAGGGCCAGACAGTTGAATCTCGTCCTTCAATCATCTGGTTTACCCCATCATGAATGTTGGCCAGCTTATAATGAGTTCTATAAATAGCTGCCGCCAGATAAAAATATCTCAAGAGGATACTGCAGCTTAATTAACCTAATGGAATGACAGGCTTAAGCTTCGCGCGTTCGTGGACTTACGGGTAAGGATGGGAGAAAAGTAGTTTTTCCTGATTAAAATGAACCAAAGATTTATTAAAAAAGAAATTATTAAAGGTAAGAGAGAGCTTTTACAACATTTTGGTCTTAAAATGCACCCACACCAGGATAAGGTCAATAGGCTTGGGATTTCTATAATGACAATCCTATTAAATCACTTGCGAAAAATTCTAGAGAGAGAAAAGCAATTGACATTGGACAGATTTTTTTAAGAAAAATAAACATAATAGATTATAATATATACATACATAGTCTTGAATTTTAGTTATTATATAAATTTTTTTTATATTTATATAATTTCTTACTATTTATTTTTTGGGTCTCCAGAACGAGTTAATCAAATTCCCATAAAAACTTATGGTAAATCGATGATCAATTAACGAACAATTCAGATAATGAAAACTGTCTTGGAACAGATTATGTTCGTTAACTGATTACTCACTGTAATTATTATATAATATTATATAATGAAAGCAGTAATGGGTTGTACTCAATTTAGCAAATGGATGATTAAAGGATGAAGTGATAAGAATATAATACAGCAAAAATGAAAATGGATCCTACCAAAAAAAATTGTGATAGGGTCATTAGAGTAGGAATAGAATCTTTTAGTCATCTCTTACAATACACAGATCAAATAATGGATGAATTCCACCCCTACCATAACAGCTTGATTAGAAATTAGAATATGCCAATATATAAGCAATGATTCCCAAACAGTTCTGGTCAATAATTCTTTTCAGCATTCTGAAAGACTATGCAGTCCAATCTTTATAAACTTTACTTTCTACTTTTAATATCTACTATTTTTCATTTTAAAAAAAGAAAAATTGTTTCTATATAATATGAATATTAGCCTGAATTGACAAAATATTTTCTTGTAGAATATATATTTATATGAAGAGATATACATACTTAAAAATACTGTAACAATTTGATGCAGTTTGAAAACTGTAAACTTAAAAATACAGTTGTTTTAATTACATATGAATTACTGAATACTGAATTAGAAATTTGAAATGTTATCGTATAATAAATATATATTTTTAGTTTTATTTTCTTTGACTGTCTACCATGGCAATTATTAAAATAAAATTACTAAATCTGCAAATGTTTACAATTTTTTTATACTATCTGTAACGTTTCTGCCTTACTGGTCAGGAAACACTGATATACATAAATCTATTTTAAAGTAAAAAGTAAATTCAAAGAATTGAATACTTACAATTTTTGGTTTAAAAGGTGGTCTTACTTTGCGTGCTTCTAGTGCATCCCAATCTATATCTTTGAAAAATGAATGATTTAGAATAGTTTGTTCGCCGTCTTGAGATGCAATACAGCCTAGCCTCTTCGCTGGATTTTTTGTCATGAACTAATAAAATGGAATATATATATATATATATATTTTTTTATTTCAATGCTAAAATATTTTTTCAATATAAATAAATCTATTTTTTCATTAACTTACTCCTTTTAAAATTGATACTGCTTCTTTACTCAACCAAACAGGATAAAGAACATCGTCATGTAGAATAGATTCAAATAAATCATCTTCATTATCAGCTTCAAATGGAGGTTGGCCAGCCATCATTTCGTACATTAATACTCCCAAGGCCCACCAGTCAACAGAAGGTCCATATTCTAATTCTTGTAATATCTATTAGAAATATTAAACATTAAAAATTTAACAAACTTTTTATTTAATATATATATAGAATAGTAACAATTTTCAAATTCTATATGCTTGTATGTTTTTGTTTCTTTAGATGAGTATCATATGGTATATACAGGTAATCCTATGTTATGATAGGGTTGTTTTTTGATAACCCCATCGCAAATCAAAAATGATCCATAATTATAGTAATTTTAGTAGTAATAATAGGCAATTGAATATTGAAGTCTTCAAGATGGCAAAATTATCTGATTTGATCCTAGATCTTCAAAGTGATAAGATAATCTGGATTTGTACCTAGCTTTAAGTATAAAATCATCTGAAATTGAACCCAAATCTCCAAGATAGTAAAACGATTGCTTTATTATGCAGCTGAATAAAGCAAAACAGTATTTTTAGCCAATACATTATGAAAATAGCCAAGTTCAAAATATTATAAGGGTAATAGTGAGATCAGATTATAAGTAGGGACTACAAGTATTGTATCAGATTAATCACATTTATTAATTAAAATTGCTATAATATGTATGTTATATAGTTTAACTACTTTTAAATTTTTAGTCCACTTTTTTTTAGCATTTGTGCAATGGAATGAAGTGAACAATCACATTATTAAATCAATTAATTTTCAAATTTGCATCGGAGAAAAAATTTTATGCATTTACAACAAAAACCAGAATTTTAAGTTTCTATAGAATGTCTCAGTTAACGATACAGAATTCTGATTGATGAACTAAATTAGAATACACTTCTATCCTATAAAATTTCATCTAAACTGGTGAATCACAATTGAATATGTTCCCTTTATAGAACAAACTCATTTTAGTAAAGCAATTTGTTGGTTATTTTTGGATATAAATAAATTTAAAATACTTTTATCATTTTAGCTTTTCAACAGTTAGATGGCAATAGAAGTCTTCTCAGATAGCACAATATCAAAAAGTAATTTTTCAACTATTTGATAATATAAGCATTACAATACGTCTTATTCTCTATATTTCACTATTTTTTTAATCAATTTTGAATTTCTGAAATATTTCAAATAATCACAGATTATTATTTCTTAAATAGGAAAAAAAAAATATTATTTGTTATCAAGTAAATCTATACTGTAAACACATTTTATACATAAATGAAGTGTTTAATTTACTATTATATTATGAAGAATATTGTAAAAATTGCATATATATATATAGGGTGAAGAAAAACTTTGTCGTAAATGTCTAATGAATAAACTATTTTTTAATCAATTTTGAATTTCTGAAATATTTCAAATAATCACAGATTATTATATTTCTTTTATTTCTTAAAATAGGAAAAAAAAAAAAAAAATATTATTTATCATCAAGTAAATCTATACTATAAACACATTTTATACATAAATGAAGTGTTTAATTTACTATTATATTATGAAGAATATTGTAAAAATTGCATATATATAGGGTGAAGAAAAACTTTGTCGTAAATGTCTAATGAACATATGGTCTAAATGGCACCATTTTCGAGTTAAAACCCTTTAAAGCTAACCAATGATCATCGAGTACACAAAGTGTCACAACGCATCACGTTGCTCTCCTACTTATTACCAGGTAGTAAGTAGGAGAGCGATGCATCTTGACAACGCAATTCATTGTGACTCTTTGTGTACTCAATGATTGGTTAGCTTTAAAGGGTTATAACTCAAGGTCTAACTGGCACCGTTTTTATGTTCATTAGACATTTTCAACTTGTTTCGAGCTCCCTTATCAGTACACAAAATTTTACGAGGAAGTTTTTCTTCACCCTGTATAATAGGTAATGAAAATGATTATGAAATTATTTAGAATCTAATTTTCTAAAAGTAATTAAAATATAAATCTTTTTTTCTTAAAGTCTACTTCCAATGGAATTAAAATGCAGAACAGCTGATTCAGACCATTAGAAAATATATTTACTTTATTCAATAGAACATATTTATTCTTTAACAGAAAATATAATAACTTCAGTTAGTAACTAAATTCATTTAATTGTACCTCTTCAATAGCCAAAATGACAATTTTAATTTAATTACATAAAAGATGAATCTATATAT